>AYEL01081919.1:0-32183 GCA_000484575.1 Olivierus martensii | reverse complement strand
TTTATGTATTATTATTCTTAATGTTGTAAAGCTTGTTAATTTTATTTTATTTTTAATGTTTATTTAATTAATATTTTATTTTAACATTCTAACATTTGTATATTTAAACTTTAAATTTGTTCTGTTTTGGCATTCTTATGTTCGACAATCTATATATGTAAAGTATAGCTGATGAGGACTTAATAAAGTCGAAAGCGCTACTAAATTTTGTGTGTAAATTTTTCCACTTTTAATCAGTGCTAGAATGAACAGTATTATAATTAAATCAAGTGGAAAGTTCTTTTTTAAAATGGAAGATCTGTACTTGATTTTAACTCATTAATTGGTGATCAAGAAAGAGCTTGCTCAAATACTGTAAGGATATTAGTAAAATAGCTCAGAACAACAAAATCATCTTGGATTCAATAGTAACAGGTGATGAGATATGGTATATTGATTAGGCAGCAGAATGTCAAGTAGAAGTTGCCTAACTCACCAAGATCAAAGAAAAGTGCTTTCAAAAGTCATGAATGAAGATAATGCTCATTTGTTTCAGAGGGTCAAATAGTTACTAATGAATTTTATTTGAGTGTTTTGGAGTGTTTGTTGAAAAGAATTGTACAGTCTGTGACAGAAAGGTTTTGACATCTATCGTAGGGGCTGCATTAGAGGAAATAGTTTCGATTGTAAAGTCTGGAAAATCTCTGCACAGCAGCTTGTAATGAAGTAGACCATTCTTACCGCGGTAGAAATAGGGGTCGGGAATATTTCACAGAAGGGAGAATTTCTATGATGCACTTAACATGAGTAATGCGATCTGTATTCTTCTTTCACTTTCCATTTTATAAAACACAGAAGACAATTTTATTTTTTATTATACTCTTTACAAGTTATAAAATCTCGGTATTGAAATTAATGTCAATATAGTTTAGATAATTGTATAATGTTTTGTTTTTTGTTCTGCGAATATAGAAGTGAAAATTTCCAAGTTTAAAAATCTTATTTCGATATGATTTTTTCATATAAAATTTGTTTTTAATTGTAAGATGATAAATACATGTTAAGCACTCAAAAGTTCGTTTATTTTAAGTATTTTCAGATATGCATATAATAAAAATATGAAACTGTATAATACATAACATATTATTTAATGGGCAAAGCCTAGAGCTTTGGTGAAGTTGAAAACAATTTTTTTTATAATTTGCTATTCTTCGAATTCTTAATATTGAAATATATTGCTGTAAAACATTATTATACGCTAGGTAATGGTTATAGAATAGCTTGAGAGAGTTGTCTTTAACATATTTACAGATTCCAGGTTATGAAGGATGCATGCGGGATGCACTCTTTAGATGTTGTAGGTGACATTTTGAAATAATTTGCACTCAACTTGAACAACCTAGTTCATGCCTTTAAATACGGTATTAAACGACACTTCGATATGCAACACATCTTATTACTTAATAATTCAGTTATTGCATGTAAAGTTACAATCCTAATTTATTTCATTAATATTTTTTATGTTATTTAACGTATTAATAAAAGTTAAGAGCAAAGTATAGTAAATGAAATCGTTTTTTTTTTTCATATAAACGCTTAAATATGCAATATTCCTTTCACTCCCCATTGCTAATCAACCAATGGAATGGTTGCAACCCACATTGTAGCCTACAACGATCAACAACTGCAGTAATGACTCAATCAGTTTTTGCGTATTGTATGAAAGCCAAACCTTTTCCGCTGATGTCAAAACCTTTCTGTCATAGACCATAGACTGTACATAAAGGCCTATATACAAAGATCCTGGCAACTGGTTTCTGTTGTATTGCAATGCACTTGCACACAAGACTGCTGTCATCAATCAGTTTCTGGTTTGAAAATAAGTATGCATTCTTGACTAGTTATCTTATTATTTAAATTTAGTAGTGTGATTTTCTGTTTCCAAAACTAAAAATACCAATGAAAGAGACCAAATATGATAGTGAAGCAATCAGTTGCTGTGATAAAAATACCTAACAGGATTCTTAAATTAGATCTCCAAAAATCATTTTGCTCTTTACTTGATCACTCCCAATGTTGTATCAACATTAAAGGAATATATTTTGAATTAAAATTTATACCAATATGGCCGTTGTTTCAATTTTTTTTTTTTACAGCATCAATCTGGTTATTTATCAGATATATTATGTATCTCAGCATTAGAGCTTTATCTATTATGGTCAGTATATTTTTATTTTTAGTCAGGGAATCTTTATGTAAGTGTGGCTCAACATATGTTGGATCTATGTAAGTTGGAGATTGCCTGCAATTAAATTTTTTAATATTAATATGGATATTCTGTCACTTAAATAATTTTGATGCCATATTTTTAGCTGTGTAGCATCAGACATTCAAACTTCTGAGATACATTGTGTGTCTTGAATTATTAGATTTTTATGATATAATTAAGCAGAAAAGTCCAACCATTGAAGATGATCTCAATAACATTGATTAATTCTTTATCACTGCTGGATAATCACCAGTATGTTGAATCCATTTTATTGATTTTCAAATCTCAAGATAGAAATAGTATATATTTTATATATATATTTTTAATATATATTTTTAATAGTCAGACATTCAAACTTCTGAGATACATTGTGTGTCTTGAATTATTAGATTTTTATGATATAATTAAGCAGAAAAGTCCAACCATTGAAGATGATCTCAATAACATTGATTAATTCTTTATCACTGCTGGATAATCACCAGTATGTTGAATCCATTTTATTGATTTTCAAATCTCAAGATAGAAATAGTATATATTTTATATATATATTTTTAATATATATATAAAATAATGATAATGATATTTGATGATAAACAAAAACAAGATTGTCGTTTAAATAATTTTTAATTCTTTTGCTGCATATGATATTTCATATATTGATAATCTAATAATCTAGCATAACAAAAAAGATTGCTGCACAGAACAATCTATCTGAATTTTTTGTTAAGAAATTGTATCTTTTTTCTGACTATGTAAAATTCATCATATTTAAAGATCCATAATCTTAATTATTTACATAACTGAGGGCTTCATGTATGTATGTATGTATTTATAATGTAGTTTTATTTTTTCATTATTTTGTTTAATATTAAAACTTACTAATCAGTTAATATTTTGGGAATTTTCAATGTCTAATTTGTTTTTATAAATTTTTCTAAATTGTATACAGGCACTCCTTGTCTTACGTAAGAGTTATGTTCCTGGCAGCATTACGTAAGTCAACTTTTACGTAAATCATTACGTAATTATTATGGCAAAATTAAACTAGCATTATACATTATGAATGTGTGTGTATATAATTTATTTTCAATGCAAATGATATATATAATTCAGGAAAATCTCCAACTTACATCTGGAATGTGTTCCTAATTTTTTATCATAAATCAAATGAATGCATTTTAGAACACAATTTCTCATAAGTGCAGTACCATAAATAGAAATAAGTTTTTTTCAATTAATAAAATTTTTAAAAGGAAATATGGTACAGTAACATTGAATAAAGTACATTTTTTAGTTGTAAACAATTAACATATACAAACATTTTTCAAATAAAATAAAAAAATGAATAAAATATCTAAAAACCAAAAAGTGTAGTATTGTTACATTGACATAAAAAATTCAAAAAAATAAACATCATGAAAAAATATTTATTAAAAATTTACATTGCTATAATTCTTTGTTATTAAATTTTGGTAGATTTTATTTTTGCTCAGTACTGGGATTTAATTTAATTAGCAGAGAATGAGGAGGCAAATATTAACTTTGTTGTTTATGATGTATTCATTATAGAAACTGTTGAGTCTTTTCTTTTTAATACTTTCATAAACTAATGTAGGTTGATAGATATAGGTCATTTTCAGTCATTTTTCTGAAACACAGAGTCCTCAACTTACAACAGGGTTCAGTTTCGAGCCCCATTGTTATAAGGCAAAAATTCTCAAAATTTATGAATTTCTCACTACTAATATTTATTAGGACACTATACATTATCTCTAAAAAATACAAAATTACACAAACCACACAAAAAAGGATCCTTTCCATATATCAAGCCATTGGATCGGGGATTTGAACCCATGAAACTGCATTGACTAATCAAAATTTACTGATTACATCACTGTCATAAGCATAAATGATCATAACTTGAGGACTGCTAATACATAATTAGGCATTCAAAATCTTTCTGTACTTTTGCCACCAAATTGCCCCTCTTGCTTGTCTACATTGTGACGCAACAGAATTGATATTTCACTACTGGATTTAGTGTTCTCATTATACACCAATGCAATCTCTTTATTCATGAGATTGGACTTTGGTTAGCTGCAATACTTCCAATCTCTCTTAACATCATTTAATTGGCCATCTCCATTCAGTTGGCAAAACACAGCAAGGCATTGGAAAATTATGCTGCTTGAACAAATATGTTCCGAATGGATAGACTATAAGTCAAATTCAAGGATAAGGCATAGACCACAAGTTTCTAAAAGAGGAGAGAGGGTGATATATAATTAGGAACTTTTGGTTTTAAAATTTCCTTGTAATGTAATATTTTTTACTCTAAATTTTTTAGGTATGGATTTTGGAAATAATAGTGTGAGAACCACAATAAATATGATTTGTAATTTTTATAAAATAAGATAAATTAATACAGAGAACAAAGAAGCTAAAGAGGGGAGAGATAAATTACGAGAATCGAGGGGAAAATAAACAACATCAGGATGGCACTGCCCTGCAGGTAACTTCATTCCTGGCAACATAAATCATGAAAACAAGGGTAACGTTGGGAACAGGGACCGTGTTTGTGCATGTGTCCTGAGAAGGAGTCCACCACGATAAACAAGGTTCGAAATACATCGAGCCTGGGAATTTTAGGGCAAAGGTTAGATGTTTAGTCCGGAACTTAGAGGTTTTCCTTAAGGTAGTTGACCGCTAGCCTTGTTGAAGACAGACGCAGATAATTGACCACCAACACCCATAAGGAAAGAATGCAGAGAGTCGACCGCCAGTACCCATAAGGGACAGACATCGAGAGAATCAACTGTCCACACCCATACAAATAAGATGCAAGGAATCAGTCTCCAGTTTCCCTAACTGGCACTTCCTAATTTCCTCAAAAATTGGGACAAGCCAGCAATCATCAATCTCTGTCCTTTGCCATCTGCATCGACTGTGAGAAGTTAAGGAAGATATGATAAGGGGAGAACCCTATCGATCTCTCCCCACTGACGGTTTTACAACCGTCATCCATAGTTGCCGAAACATGATGAGATACCACTCCACCGCCCATAGGTGAACAGAAGAAAAGTTCCATACGGAAAAAGTCAAATTTGGACAGGAGCAAATATTGCTTTGGAGAAGGAAATCCCCAAAACCACACACATTGACCGCTGTTGCCACCGCGGTTATAAAAGGGTCTACCAAGAGAAAAGAACTATCAAACTTTGTGAACTGTGAACTAAGTGAGAACTGTCATGCAATAACATTGTCGAGTTAGTTTGTCCGGATTCCACAGGATAATCAAGGTATTTGTCCTCCCTTTATGGGATAAGATGTAATTCTCTCTCTCAAGAATAAAGATCCAAGGTATTAACCGTATGAGCTGTTTGCTGTTGTTTCCTTGTACCTCTCCATCCTTACCCACAACTATAACCCACATCATCATCTGCTAGGCAAACCTGCCTGTTTTGTTGGCATCGTTTCCAATGAGACCGACTGTGTCAGATCCTAACATTATCCATACAAGGCTAAGGCCTGTAAAATATTATATATAGCCTGCTGGCATCCCACAATAGACAAAATCTGTTAGTACAAAATATTTTATTCACATAGGAATTTTTGAAATTAATAGATTTATTTTCTTTATCATTTTTTCACAATCACTACAATATTAATTATATCTGAGTTTTATATGTATATAGTATTATTTATACAGTACAATATTACTTTTTAAACTATTTTTATACATAATTCAGAACATCTATGGTAATATTGGACAATCAATATTATTCAACTTACTCTCTCTCCTGTTAGTTGGTTCATAAGAGGGCCTACAGTATATCTATTTATGGAAATATTCTATATTAAATACTTGTATACTTTCATTTCAATTCAAGAATATTTAACAAACAGCTGACAAGGGAACATCGCACCTGATGTGTCTGGGATTTTGCCGATATTTTGTCATCTAAAAGAGCATAAACAGTAGATGAAGAATCACCCCTATATTTGGGGCCACTACTTTAGCTTTTGAGAAATTTCTTTTGAAATTTCAGAAATTTTTTGTTTTACTTAAATAGCGAACGCTCGAATGTTCGACTACGTGTTGTAGTGGCGAAGTGGCTACGTCTGGGTTCTGATGGTCTGAGGGTGTAATAAATGTCTGCATTCATATCTTTATTCCATACTTTTTTCCAGGGGTTGTATATGATGAAAATTGCTCAAGTGAATGGTGATATGAAACTCTAGTCGCTATTGTTCACTAGACAATAAAACAAAATGAAAATATGAGTATCCAGATGATAAAGTTTGCATTAAATAAAACTATTTATCAGATAAAAATTTATAAAAATGATTAAATCGATTTATGTAAAATTATGTTAGGAATCGTATAATCTTGAGAGAGAGTTGTGATTAATTTTTAATACTGTACTTTACAATTAAGAATAAGAATATAAAATAAATACAATTATTTTACAATTAATCATATATAAAATTTACTGTACTTTACAATTAAGAATAAGAATATAAAATAAATACAATTATTTTACAATTAAGAATATAAAACACAGTATCATCAATATAACAAAGGAAAACAAGTTTCACATCTTTTTTACAAATCATTATTTATACATTTCATTGCATTAAAATAATATTTTATAAATCAAAAATAAATGCACAGTATTTAGAATATTATATTGATTATAAGGTTCAGTTTAATTGCCAATCACTCGCATAAATATTTTATAAATTTTTTGAATAAAATAAAATTTTATTTATTTGGGACAAGTCTCAGCAGACCTACATTACTTTTTTCAGATTAGGCCTATTTAATTAATGGAATGTTAAACTACGAGTTTATAGAACCCCGGCGTTTATAGATACCCGGCGTTGCCGAGTTTTTATTTATAAATCACATAGTAAAAATAATTATTGAAAAATAATCAACAACAAACAATAAAATATATCGTATATATAATCATACAATAAACAATGTTTCAAATTCAATATCATTTTTCTCTTGTAATTGTTTATTTATATTTCCTTTAAAAATCAAATGATTAAATTTTCAAAATTTGTTCCTATATGAAAACACTTGAATTAAATATAAAAATCATCTATTATACAACAATCAATCAAACACACGTTAAACATCCGCTTTGCAACAAAAACTGAAGCACGAGCTTGGTTCTTTATTGCATAGTACAGTGGTCTCAAACTGGCGTCCCGTGGGCCGCATCCGGCCCGCAAAGCAATTCTGTATGGCAAAGATATTTTAGCTATTTGTTTAAATACATATTACAGTCGGAAAATTATTACAATTTAACATTAATAAAATAACAATCTAAAATTTTAAAGCGTACTGTACTCAACCTACGCTGTGCTATCAGTAACTATTATATCAGTAAAATATTTTCCTTTCATTGTAATTTTGTTTAAAAATATTTGGCCCTTCGTTTTCTTTCAAACTGCGCATTCGGCCCGCTCGCAATTTGGGTTTGAGACTACTGGCATAGTAAAAAAGGCCATATACACACGCAGAAAACCAGCACTTGTTTAACACGTGCTTTGCTCATTGTTTAATTTATCCAAGAATTTAATTATTTCGCCCATGTTAAAAACGGGCATAGTCCATTCAGGAAACATTCCGTTGTATACCAATTTTTAATGCGAATGTGTGGACAATATTTATATGCTTGTTTTCAAAATACTGTATAATTTAATGTATATAAACTATTTACTTAAAACATTGAGTAGATATTTATATATAAAAAAAATTTAAAACTAAAAAATATTTTAGCGTTTTCGTTAACTAAACTTCAGAAATGCTTTTGAATATTTTTATAAAAATTCACTTGAAGATTTGCGAATTTGAAGTAAAGAAAATATATTCCTATTAATTATTTTTTAAAATTTGGAATTAGCATGTGAAAAATTCTATTTTTATTCAATGTGGAAATAAAATTTGAATATTTATACCCGGGGTACAATTAAACAAGATTATTTACAAATTAATTCATCAATTTGATGAGAGTATGAATATTGTGTTGGCCATTCCTGAAATATTTGAATTACTAAAGATTACTGATTTTAATGCTTTTTAACTATTATAAAAATCTGATCTAATTAATATTAAATACAATAATGACTATTGATCATAAAAATCACTGATTTAATATGTTTAATATTCATGAGCTGTTTTTTGCAGAATTGTATACTAACAGAAATTCCGTTTAGATAAATTATATGTCGAATGAATAGTACTATGCATATTAAAATTTTGTAATCTTAATAGTGACTGAAAAATTTATGTAATTTCTAACTTCAATACAATTAATGAAAAGAACACTTACATTATATAAAAGATTTGCTCAAAGCGACGATCCTCATTTTTTTCTCAGATCGAATTTACAATTATAAAGATTGGAAGATCTATTCTGCATTATTTGTATAATCTTTTAATTTAATTTTTCATACACGATTTATTATGATATAAACCCATCATTTATAAATTAAATTAATCATCTACTGAATTAATACTAAATTTATATTATAATGCAAAAAATTATGTAAAATTTTTAAGCTAAAATTTTTCATCACATTTTTGCAAAAGGATTATTATATCGTTACTATTGAGAACTGCATTCATTGCAATACAATACGATTGCTTTGTAGGATACTTATTAATGCTTTTTAGTTGGTTCGCTAGCTTTTTTTTAAATTGGAAATAATTTTGTATTTCTAATTCATAATTATTACAAAAAAATTTTAATACAATGAATTTTGATTTAAGATTTTGAATCTCATAGTTTTCTCTATAAAGGCATATATCTTTTTATGACATCATAACCTTAAGATTTAATTCTTATTGCTTAAAAGTTAATTATTTTATAGAACATATTTTTATTCTATCAGTGAAGAGACATCCGGCTATATTGTGTATTGTGTTGCAATAAATTTGAATAAAGATTCTATAAAATTAATTTTATAGAATCTTTAGTAGTATTAATTTTATTATTGAACTGTAATCGTCGTTTTCAAAAGTGCACAAGATCATCTCGGGGGTCGCAAAGCAATGATGAAAATTGATGGATATTTATTTTTGAAGCAATTCTCGCATAAATGCAGACTTATCACAGATACAATATAATAAATAATAGATGAATTGTGACAAACTTTTTGTAAGAAAAGGGGACACTGCTCTGAAATATGAAACTACTGGTCTAAATGAATTGATGAGAAATTAGATATGTATCTTCAAATATTTACGTCTATAAATGAAAACTTTAATATATTGAAAAGATTGAATAAATAATTTTCCATCTCATTAGTTTGAGATAAAAAAATCGGAATTCTTATAGATGATTTTTATATATATTTAAAGAAAGTCTATAAAGATCATTAATTAGAATTATAATTTTTTCATTGTTATTGTGTTATGCATACTCAAAAATTGCAATATGAACGATATAAAATTTAACATTTACTTTCATAATAATTTATCATAGCTTTGCATTTTAGATTTTAGTGAAACTTAAATCAAGTTTGAATGATCAGAAGCGGCGATGCTTGATCATTTTTTAAATTTTATTCTTGTTACTGTTCTATTTTTAGTTTCTTTATAGTTTTGTCATATATAGTATTTGTTAGTAATTGATCAATAACAATTTTTCTAATATATATTAAAACAAGTTATGAATGTTAAGAAATTTAATTTCTATTTAGCCGTAAGTATTATATTCTAAATTTATCTTTAATTTTTTTTTAGATTTTCATAATTAAATAAATTCATATTATTTGAAAAGCTGTCTATTATCAGTAGGAGACAAATTTGTGTTGCTAAAAGAAAAACCAACTTCCGGATTGCTACTTATAAATGTACCAAATCTACTTGTCCCCCACTAAGTGCCTAATTAATTGATAAGAAATATAAAGAACTTTTGATGTAAGTAAAATATCATTTTAAAATTTTCATTATCAAAGTTTCATATATGAAAATTTATTTCTCAATAACTGTTTGATTATGTATTTATAGTTTTTATATATCATCATAAAACTTTTGTCATGTTTTTGTTACCAAGTTTAAGAATAACTGTAGATGTGTTATCAAAACTTGGTTTTATATTTCTCCAGTATTTTTGGGCAATATTGTCTTAAAAATATGAGTTTTTACTAAATATTTTTAAAAAAGTATTTTACAAAATACATTTTTAACTTCCAGCGAAGTGACTTGTATTATACAATGTTTCAAGAAAAAGTATTCGGCCTTTATTTCGCACAATATTCCTTTTATGAAAATTTCCCAATGACTGTTTTTTTAGCACAGAGCTGAATTTTCATAATATAAAATCAAAATTTTCAGATGATAATTACAATTTTAAAAATAATTTTTATAAATTAAAAACTTTTATGTTTATGGGAAATTTTCCTTTCATTATTAATTTAGTTAAAAGTCATTAAAAATATTTTTGAGTATTATATTTGACGAATTTTGTCTCCTAGAATAAATGTTTCAAGCTAGCTTGCCCTCCTCTTGATGCGTTATAGGTGAAAAGTAGATTTAACTTATAGATAAAAGTTTCGCTGCAAATAATTAGTTATTCGCAGCGAAACTATAATAAAGGGACAATATACTTTTTCCTTTTGGATGAAAAACTCGTCAAATATGATACTCATTAAAATATTTTAACGAATTTAAACCAAACTGATAATAGAGGAAGGAACTTTCTTAACAAATTTCATTAAAAAACTTTTTATTGATAGTCTTCTCGTAGAGAAAAACGAAAATTTTTTTTGATAAAATTTTTAATTTATAAAAAATTTTTAAATTGAATATTATTTGAATTTTGATTTGATATTTTGAAAATTTAGTTAAAATTTGATAAAAATCATTATCGAAAAAATTTCATTAAAGAATATTAAATAAAATAGTTTATATACATTTATCTTGGTCACCCTGTATGTGTCCAATATTCATGCATATGGAATGTAGATCAATACATATACATATCTATACTTCCTCTTGTGTAAGTTATATAATAATTCAAATTTATTAAATCTCGATTTTTTATACTCGGAATTTATTATATGTTTCGTTGATGAAAATAGCCCTTGAAAAATTTTAAAAATTCATAACTCTTATTTATGATGATTTAGCGCTGATTTCAGCGGTCATTTAAAACCAGAATTACACTATGAACATTTAGACTCTGTAATATATATCTGCTTGAATTGGACTGGCGGAATGCATAGAAAAACTTTTCACTTGAAGGATCCGAGATCAAATTCCGGTAAGAGGTAGAGTTTTAACTAAATTACGCTTGAGAAATATGCTATTCAAAACCTTATTTTGCTAGCTTTATAATAATGAATAAATTTGATGCAAGTGAATTATAAAATTATACTTCTCAATCCAGATATAGGAAGGTATTGCTCACATTTGATTAAATATTGATTTGTTTTTGTAGTATAGATTGATAATAGGATATATAATTTTAAATTTAAGAATTTATTTTTGAATAAATTAGGCCTACACCATTTATTGAAACATGTTTAGATTCACTTATTTTTTTAATAATTTTTCTTTAATACGAAAAATTAGTTTTTTATATTTAAAAAATAAAAACTGATTTTTTTATAAATTCGAAAAAACTAAAATTTCAAAGTTGAAAAAGTTTAAATCGTTTATTAACAGAAGAAATTATTTAAATATTGTGCAGTTTCTGTTACCATTTGGTTTATAAATAGAAATTTGTTTCAATTATTCTTAAGGAATCTGGATCTATGTATGAAATACTGTAAATGAAGTTCCGGTCTGGAACTTCCATTAATAACAATAATTTTTATGGTAATTTTTGTAATACTGGACAAAATTACTCTCTCTTGAAAATGAGGTCTGAATTTGACTATTTAAAAATTTACAAAAATAATTGAAAGAAATGGAAAAAATAATGGTATTATTTATACTTCTGTATAAATTATATGTTTAACAAATAAATAAATTATATAGAAATATAATAATCCATAATTTAAGCAAATAAATCAATGTTTCTTCTCTGAACTACTACGGGTAGTCATAATCTTGCGATATAATTTACGTGCTACCATATGCTTTGGAGAAGTGTGATTTTTTCCAAAGTTTGAAATAATAATTCTCAGCATATTAAAAAATTTTGCAACTTTTAAGATATCTTTATTGCTGTAGTAATAATAATAGTTTTATCTTGTCTTTTTTTTTTTTTTTTTTTTTTTTTTTTTTTTTTTTTTTTTTTTTTTTTTTTTTTTTTTTTTTTTTTTTGTTTTTTTTAATCCTGCGAACCAATTTTAATACATTTTTAAAATATTTATTCCTTTAATATTTTGAAATTGCCGAAAAAAATCGTGTACATCCATTCAATAATGAAAAGTTATAATACTGTGTAATATGTTGAAATATTTTTCCAATAGATGTGGCACTGCATATTAGTAATTTAACCAACATATGGACCACTTCCTGTATATTTTTCGAATTGCGATATTCATTCTGCCACGTAATACTTTTGTAATTTTTATTTAAAAATTTAACATTCGAATTTGTCGCTAGATCATAAAATGTAAATAAAGAATTGATTTGAATTAAATAACATTATAGTCACTTTTTACAAAACGGGAAAAATTTTCGGGCGGGAATAATTTTATTGTACGAAATAGTTTCAGAGAGATTGCTTTTTAAAATTCCGAATTGCATTCTAGTCGAAATAGGATCAGGCAGTAATTTCAAACTTTTAATAACTATATTATATAATAAAGAACATTCTCTAAAATTTGAATAGTTTGCAATGTTTTTCTCGAAATGTTTTATAGATAGAAGACAGATGGATAAATTAAATGCATAAATCATTATTTACAAAAAAAGGCTAAAGAATATAACTTTCCTTTAAAAAATAGAAATAGATATTTATATAGGATTAAAAAGTTTGTTATCGTTTTCCAGATTCCTTAATCTGAAAAACTTTTTCTGAAATAAAGTTTTTTTTGTATTACTATTTTGTTTCAGATTACGATTTTAAAAACAGATGAATTTAATCAGATAAGGTTTCTGATTATTTGCATTTTTTTCTTTTAAAAAATCAAAATATTTTATATTGTCGCCACATAATTTTCTTACAAGATGTTATACAAAATTTCAAAAATTATTTTAAAAAAACATAAACAGATACATACACAATTTGTAATTTTAGTTTTCTTATTTTATTTAGAAAATTTGATAAAAAATGAAATAGTATAGTAGATCTTGTAAGAATTAGTTGTCAATAAAATCATTATTTTTGAATGTCGGTTTGTCTATTGCTAACTAATTCTCTAATTCAGCCGTTTTTAGTTTGGATATAATGATTTAATCTATTATTTTTGAATGTCGGTTTGTCTATTGCTAACTAATTCTCTAATTCAGCCGTTTTTAATTTGGATATAATGATTTAATTTAAACGTTAGTAAATGGATGAACAGATGATGAATGGGAATTATGGTGGTCAACCACTTTGATTAATACCGGTTAATCGACATTCCTCAGTTTGGTAACCAAATTCTCATCTGTTATATAATTGCTTATTTGTTTACTGTAGTAATGATTAGGTCACCTCAATACAAGAATTTTTTCTTCTGGAAATTCTCTCAATATCTTTCGATAAATAACTATTTCGTAGATTAAAAAATATTTATTAAATGCTTTCAATGTAATTATTTTAAAATTAAATTTTTTCATGTTTTAGTTTCAAATAAGATGAACAAAGAAATCTAAAGTAATTGAAAGGATAATTTATTTTTTGAAAGAAGTACTGCTTCTCAACAATGTTAATTTATTTAGCAAATAAGTAACATACCAAATCTACAGTTAAACAAGTCTGAGATAGATAATTGAAATAAGTAAATAAATACAATATACCGTATAGTACAAAAGTCTAACTGCCAATTTCATAATCGTGCTATTACTGTGAACTTTAATATTCTTCAGTATTGTTAGTCAAATTCTATTCCACCATCTGTTGTTAAACTTGACAGTGATGTCAAAGTATAACTGTGATCCCGAACATTATTGCAATCAATGTCAGAATATTCAAACATAATAGAATGTAGTTTAGCCAGTATATAACAGAAATATATGCTAATAATTAAAGAACGACACAATATACTGTATATTACTTGAATTTTAACAATAGTAAATTCTATCCTAGTTTTATTTACTTTGAAAATACGTAATTGTAAAAAATTATTAGAAATATTCAAAGGTATCAGATCTATCGAACTCAGTCATTATTACCGATGAATATTATTTCCATATCCGGGCTTTCTAAATAAGTAGTATAAAATATTAATTATTTTTATATTGAATTAATTAAAAAGTTTCTCTGGATTCATCTTTCAATACATAGCCTACTGTTATTTTTGAGAGAAATCTTTAGCACAAAGAAACTGAGATTTGCACTTTTAATATATATAGGTATGGTAATCTTAAAAAAGTCTCACCTCTAAAATAAGCCACATATATTTCGAAAATTTACTATATAAATAACATTTTAAATAATCAAACTGGCAAAGTCGTTTATTCCTAATAGCTACCATCTTTGATTGAGCATATACTGTTACAGCGTCATTTCTTATAACGTGTCTTAAGTTGATCCAATGGGCATTTAATCTGGATTACAAATAATTATTATAGTCTCGTTGCAGTGACAATGATCGTTTACTGACAACGGTACGAATGATAGTTGTAATAAACTTTTTATAGCATTAAAAAGAACCGCAATCTATTCTTCGCAAGCATAGGATCAAATTATCATTCTGTCTTATATTTAGCAAATCACAGGAAAAAAAATATAATATAGTTAATTAAAAAATAAAAGATTTAAAATTAAATAATATAGTATATGTGTCTTTGACCTAGTTAATCCCACGCTATAATTAAATTAAAAAACAAGGAAAAACAGTAACAACCTAAAGATCGTTTAAGTTTAGGAATATTTATGAACATTCTAGACTTTCAGAATAATGATCATCCCGCATGTATGATATACAGTATTTACATTACTATGTTTTCCTGCATGTATACTGTATATCGTATATTTTTAATAATTTTTTATATAGAAATGTTAGTTATAGTTGTTAACCGTAATAAATTACAAGTAAATGGGAAAACTCGACTAATTCGAGAATCCAAAATATTGATCCACTTTTCTGTATTAAGTTACATGATAAGTTTGATTGATTGGAAATTATTATTATAAAATATCAAAAATTATATAATAATAATTTAGATATAGTTTTAGATAAATCGTGTTTTTTCTTACTGTAATCAGTATTTTCTTTTTTAAATATTGGAATTAATTGAATTAAATTTGAAATTATAATACTGTATTTATTGATACTTGGTTCGATAAGTTTTAAATTCTACTCCCTAACTGAATGATTTTTTTCTGTTTGATTAAGGCTTTATTTATATATTTATTGTTTTTTGTTACATCTTTAAAAATTGGTGATAAATTTACAACAGAAACATGTTTTCAAAATTGGGCCAAAGCCACCCTAATGGGCCTGTCACCCCAGTTTACGGTACTGTATTTATTGATACCTGGTTCGATAAGTTTTAAATTCTACTCCCTAACTAAATGATTTTTTTCTGTTTGATTAAAACTTAGTATATTTAATATATTGTATTCATATTTCTTAGTTATCAGTAATAAGAACAACAATAATTGATATTTTCCTAAATAGAAAAATGTCACTGATTTCGACAATAAATTCGTAGTTTCTATTATCTTGTATATATTTATTTTTGGTTAGGTTAGGTTTAAACAGTCTTGTTGTTTAATAAAAACATAATTCATTAATAATATAAATCGCTAATTTATTCAAATGATTAATGCTTGTGCAACACGTTTATATTAACGCTTTTCACAGCTCCTGATCAGCGGTAGTTGACGAAAGGGGAAAAAAACAGATAAAAATTGTAGGAAAATTCTAATTGGTTATATATTGCCTTTTGAATTTCTCGTGATTTAAATATTAATTTTTATGAAATATAGCATTTTATATATTTATATAACATAAATTGTGATTCATATTCATATCTTCTCCATTTCCATCTCATTATATGATTCGAAATCGTTAGGATAATTTTTTGAGTTTAATTGTTGGCTGCATGCGGCCCGCGGGCCGCCAGTTTGACCCGCCTGCTTTAGTGCATAAACAAATACAATAGATTCCGTTTAATTGGGCCACCAGTTAATTGGAGTTTAATTGTTGCACATTAAATCTGTCACTTGAAATTTCATTTATTCTAATAAGTAGAATCCAACTTCGAATGCAAAATATATTTCGAGTTCTTGAATTAATTCATGATATTTTAATAGTAATAATAATTACACGATAAATTCGTGATCGACTTCACTAGCCAAAATTAGGAATGTCATTTTGTACATAATATATCCTTAATACAATGCAGCATAACTTCATAATATGTAACTTCAAAATACAGTAAAGTGATGTCATATATTTTCTAATATCTAGTATTCTAAAACTCTGACCGAAATGATGTGATATGCCGAATGACGTAAATTTCGTGATAATGATATGCTGTAATATTAATTTGGCTTAACGCCTACCGGAATGATTTAACAATTAGCCAATCATGTTTTCTTCCGGTGGTAATGCTGTGTTAGCGTTAGTGAATTTGGTTAATAAAACTCATGTTAAAAAATGGGATACATTAGAAAATTTCAAGAAACGTGGGGTTATCAATATCAAAGTTTTTAAATATTTAAAAATTTATTTAAAACGATTTTATAGAATGAGTAAAGATATCAAGTATTGAGCACATCTGTAAGTGTAGTCAGCACACATATATGTATAATTTAAATGCAGGAGAGATCCTCCATAAGACCAACAAAACTTAAATACTCGATCGTCTTTCATTTTTATTATTTTCAGTTTAACTAAAAAATTTAAAATATAAAAAGTTGAATTAAACTTCAGCAAAGTTGCGCACGTAATATATGTCAAAAAAAAAAAAAAATAGAATTTCTTGATTATTATTAGAAAAAAAAAAAAAAAAAAAAAAAAAAAAAAAAAAAAAAAAAAAAAATAGAATTTCTTGATTATTATTAGAATGACGTGGTATTTGCGTCACAAGCATGCCATATCAGTCCAGCTGGCATCGATTCATGTTTACATTGATTTAATCCGAAATTACGTGTTAATAGTCAAATCACTTACGCATTCAGTTTTACGCAACTTCGAATTACAAAAAAAATTTAAATAATTAAAAGAATTTAGAGAGTAAAAATAAATAAAAATATTGAAAAGGATGGGCCTACTTTATATTTTAATTATTAAACCTAACTAACGATTCCAACGCTCTATCCTTAGCTAAAAAAAGAAATACAGTTATTAAATATTTTTCAACTATATTTAGAAGATGCTGTAACCCAATATCCCTATTGATATCAGATATTACGTCGTTAGCTAAAAAAAGAAATACAGTTATTAAATATTTTTCAACTATATTTAGAAGATGCTGTAGCCCTGTATCCCTATTGATATCAGATATTACGTCATTTCCACAAACGCCCTCTTTTAGATTGTAGAGGACGAAGTTCCATACTTTTAAATTAATTTCCAATGTTTATAAGATCGTTATACTGTCTGAATCCTTTACTAATAATATCCTACGCAAATTTTTGCAGATTGGATTTGGACTCGATCTATTGCTCTCAATTTCTTATTTCTCCAGACGATTCTAAACGAATATTAGCCAAACCGTCCTAGCTCTGAAATAATTGCATATTATATAGAGGAAAGATAATATTTCAAATAAAAGTTTTTTAGAACTTCAATTATAGACCAAAAACAGTTAAGCCGTGTTTTCCCGAATTACTTGTTCGATCCCCACTTATTTTATTTTCACTTTCTCTGTCTCAATTGCTCGAATAGAACTTTCTGAATCTAACTGTTCTGTAATATAAGTTAGAATCGGAATGTACTTTATAATGTCTCCCTTAAATTTTGATTTATTTATACAACTTCATTAAGATAAAGGTATTTGTAGTTGACACTTTAAGGCCCCTCGCCCACATGCAATTATTAATCTGTCAACTATTTAATTGCAGGAGTGAGAACAATGGACTCCTATTGTTTAATCCGCCAATAAAAGAGTTGTTAGTGGGCGCAGTCTCATAGGAGTCATTTGTTCTCACTTCTGCAATTAAATAGTTGACAGATTAATAATTGCATGTGGGCGTGAGGCCTAAGAAATAAAACTTCATATATTCAAATATTTAAGAATATAGTTTATTGATCTGTACAAATATAATTATTACTTAGATTATTTGGAATTTTAGGAAGTGTTATGTATTATTATCTCAGAAATTTTAAAACCTTAACTCGTCAAAAAAATTTTTCAAAATAATGTAAAAGGCATCAGTTGAATTCCAAATTTTCAGTACTTTTTGTAATTGTGATGGAAGTGTATCAATAGTTGGCTTTAAATAAAAACATTATTTACAAATATAATTATTACTTAGATTATTTGGAATTTTAGGAAGTGTTATGTATTATTATCTGAGAAATTTTAAAACATTAACTCGTCAAAAAAATTTTTCAAAATAATGTAAAAGACATCAGTTGAATTCCAAATTTTCAGTACTTTTTTGTAGTTGTGATGGAAGTGTATTAATAGTTGGCTTTAAATAAAAACATTATAATAAAATAAGTGGATTTTTGCATGTCAAAGCCAACAGAGTTTTGAAATTAATATTTCAAATGATTATCAAAGTCCTATGACAGTGATATATACTAGCAGTAAATCAAGGATTTGCAATGTATTACAGTAATAACACTGATATTATATACTCAACTATCTTTTCAAACTATTTTGTTAGGATTTCTGTTTTTATTTCTGCCTTTTGATATAAGAGTGTGCCATTTTGATGCCGATATTAGGAAGTTTTTTGGCACTTCAAAAAAGCATTGAACCGGGTTTTATCTGGATAGATTATTCACAAATAATTTTTTTTTCTGGTTTACATCTTTAATCAGTTATAATACATTGCTTAACAGTTTTTGTTACAAGACAAACCAATTATAGCCACCATAATAATCCATTCAATTAAAATTCTCTCTTCCACTTTTATAAGAAATGATTCCGGACCCATTGAAGGAATTTTAGACAAATAATTTTTTTTTCTGGTTTACATCTTTAATCAGTTATAATACATTGCTTAACAGTTTGTTACAAGATAAACCAGCTATAGCCACCATAATAATCCATTCAATTAAAATTCTCTCTTCCACTTTTATAAGAAATGATTCCGGACCCATCGAAGGAATTTTAGACATATAGTGGATTCCGCTTAATTGGGACACGTCGGGACTAAGCCATTTTGGCCTAATTAAGCGGCTGCCCCAATTAAACGAAGTAATAATAAATTCTAAAATAAAATATGTAATTGGTAGGTAAATAAATAATAGGTAAAAAAATAATTAGGTACCTATTTTAAAGCTTTATTAAAATAGGTACCTAGTTATTAGGTTTTTAGTGACCACCTCTGACTTCTCTTCAGGCTGGGCCGCTGATATTCACGCCTCGCCCTCTAACTATAGAAAATCATTGATCTAATGTTTCTTCAACTTCTGGATCCTTTCAATTAAAAAAAAATAATAATTAGGTACCTATTTTAAAGCTTTATTAAAATAGGTACCTAATTATTAGGTTTTTAGTGACCACCTCTGACTTCTCTTCAGGTTGGGCCGCTGATATTCACGCCTCGCCCACTAAATATAAAAAACCATTGATCTAATACTTCTTCAACTTCTGGCTCCTTTCCATCACGCTCAATTTTGGATGTTCCCGGAATTTCTTTTTGTAATACCCACTCCTCACGCAATTGATTTTCTTGTAGGAGACGCGCCCTGTAATGCCCACTCCTCACGCAATTGATTTTCTTGTTGTAGGAGATGCACTACAGTAGATTTGGTAATGCCCACTCCTTACGCAGTTGATTTTCTTTTTGTAGAAGACGCACTATGGTAGATTTTGGTTTATTCAGCGAGTCTACGATGGCTTGTTTTAAATGGCTGGCTTTTAATTTTATCCAACAAAGCAATTTTACTTGAAGTGTAAAATCCTTTCTTGACATCTTGGCAGACTTAAAAATTTTCATAAAATCGACACTGTAAATGAATATTGCTAGGTACAGTAATGGTAGATTAAAATCGACACTGTAAATGAATATCGCTAGGTACAGTAACGGTAGACTCTTAAATAGACGCACACTTGCCAGATTCACAGACTAGATAACTGATTCTCATCACGCTAGTGTTGCCGAATACAGTATTGTTGTGTAGATAACTGATTCTCATCACGCTAGTGTTGCCGAATACAGTATTGTTATGTATTATTTATCAATAATGATATTTACTTATAATTTTACTAAAGAATGGATGTTTATGTTAATGTGTGACAGTGTGTCGAGATGTGTATGTAATAGGACGCGAAGAAACGACCCGCTCCATTGTGTTAGTCTGTATTGTTTTGCAAAGGTTTATACCTGAAAAATTACCGGTACTACAATATAAAATAACGAATTTTTATATAAGGATTTTTTTAAGAAAGCACACAACAAGTATTAGTATACGCAGTGTTACCAATTTTTATATAAGGATTTTTTTAAGAAAGCACACAACAAGTATTAGTGTACGCAGTGTTACCATATTTTCGAAAAATCGCTAAAATATATCAAAGATTGAAATTCCTTTTCTGCTACTGTCCCAATTAAGCGTTTAAATTATGTATTTAATTGCTGCACATTATTAATAATAATGTGCAGCAATTAAACTCAAAAAATTATCCTAACGCATTCGGGTTTAAATTATGTATTAATTTATTAGTTTGGTTTCCGTTCTTTGAGATTTGGTCCAATTAACTGGTGGCCCAATTAAACGGAATATACTGTATTTGTTTATGCACTAAAGCAGGCGGGTCAAACTGGCGGCCCGCGGGCCGCATGCGGCCCTCGAAGTGATTTTTTGTGGCCCCCAACGCTCTTAACTAAAATGAAAATGAGAACAATATGTTATGAAATAATAGGAAGTAACTCTCGATTCATAGCTGTCATATACTATGATGCACTAGTTTGATTTTAATGTAACTTATTGTACAAGTTTTTTCGATTGGCCTTATCGGACATATAAGTACAGATGACTTTCGGATTGGTGACACAAACTCAGTGCTTTCTTACAAGAACTACATCGTTTTTTACAAAATTTCTTACCAAAAAATAAAAAGTCATAAATGAGAACCTGTATATTTTTGGATAGTCAAATACAATAATCAAGTTCCAAACAATCCTTCTTCGATGGACATGCTAACGGGCTTGTTAAAGATTTATTTGTTGTGTTATTAACTTATTTAAAAAATGTAAGTAGTTATGGATATTTGAATTTATAAAATTTTAATGAAAGCTTTTGTTTTTGTACAGAAAATGTGACTTTTAATGTTTAATAGAAAATTGGATTGATTACGAGTAATTAAATTAAAAAAAAAAATGCATAATTAAAAGCGATTATGTAGTTTGGATTGATTACGAGTAATTAAATAAAAAAAAAACATGCATAATTAAAAGCGATTATGTAGTTATTATATATTTTTGCAATACAGTAGGTTCCTTTGATTACACATAATAAATTATAAAATATTTTCTGATTGAAAAAATTAAACATTAAATAAATTAATGACATTTAATTATAGCAAATCCAAAAATAGTATTTATTAGGCTGAAATATCACTGTAATAATTGTTTTCCAATTAAATTAAAATACAGTTAACTGTATTCATTTGTGCTATTAAAATTTATTTTTATAATTAGTAAAAGAAATATAAAAATTAATATTAGTTAAGTTTTATTTATTTTTGTTTTCTTTAAATTATAAATATTACAAACAAAACACTTTTAATTATAATATACAATACATATAAATAAATCTATCAATATTATTTACAATTATTTCATTTTCCAATTACATACAAATAAAAATTTTCGAATATTTTATGATTAATTTTATTTCATTTAAAATAATAATTTTACTTTCTGAAAATACTATAGTAATTATTCGAAATAAATTTAATGTTCGTAATTAAATAAAATTGAATTAACTAAACAATATTTTTAGATATAATAAAAGACAAGAACATTTCGGTATTTTAAATAATAATTTCTATATTAAAGAGAAATTTTAAAAATAAACAAAATTTATAAATGCAGCAGACGATACGAAATGCGGGATTGGAATCTATTCAAGATGTCGGTCATGGAGGTTGTAGGTGGTAGCTTGGCCTTCTATCTACCGCTAACTGTAAGGACGATAAATACATCAATTATTTAGTTATAAATGTCATTTTGCACTTATGTACATACTTTTATAATTCACGAACACATTACGATATCCTGAGAATGTTTATTTCTAAAGTAATGCGTGTTAAAATTACAATGAATGAATCGGTTGTTTGGGAGACGTTTCGAATTGCCTACATCCTATAACAACTTATAATAGATTTCCTTTCATTTTATGGAACCTTTTATAGAATGTTTACCAATCTGACAACCCAATCGATCATTATTTATGTTTGAGTGAATTAGTAAAGATGGAATAACTTCCGCTGAAAATGCCGACTTGACGTTTGCTTCCGATTAGGAAAGAATTTGTTGCTTGTTATCTTTAAATTATTGACATGCAATTTGAAGAAAAGGTTTCTTCTGTGGATAAAGAAGAGAAGAATGAGAGGAAGGAAGAGTCTGTTTCTCCATCGTCTACACCTGATTTATCGTCTTCTGCAGAACATAAGAAATATCAGAGGCCAAAATCTGTATCTTTTCATAGTGCATCTAGTTTACCGGCAGAAAGAAAAATATCTAGTGGTAAGTTTATTCAAGGTTAACTTAATGCAATAAACAGCTAAATTACAAAAGTTTGAAGAAAATTATAACCTAATGGCGTTATACGGTGTTAGTAATCAAAATTATAAAAAATATATTTTTTGATTTTATGTCCAAGATGATCCAAGATCATGTAGTTTAATGTAAATATATATTATTTAAATATAAAAAAAATACTTTTTTTTGAAATTAATGTATAATAATAAATAGATAATTCAATTTATAGTACAATTTTATAGAGAACTTTAATATTATAACTTGAAAATTTTTAATGGAAAATGCAAAAACATTGAAGAAAATTAATTTCAAATTGAGAATACATTTATAGTCTATTTTTGAATATTAAAAACTTATAATAATGAATTTATTGATTTTATTTTCTTCAAAAAAACAATTAAAATTTTTTCCTTTTAAAAAAATGAAAAAAGAGAAAACTCATTTTCATCCCTTAAAATTGGATTAATTTTTTAAATTATTCAGTTTTTTTAGATTTCGTTCCAAATAATATTTTTCCAATAGAAAAGTGGTTGCAATTTTTAAAGTAGGTAAAATAATTATGCAATAATTCTAAACCTTCAGGCAAGATTTCAAAAGTAATTAAACTTTTGAAATCTTGTTAACATGCAGATTTAAGCTTATTTCAAAAACTATTATCAGATTGTAGATTTAGAACAAATGTTTTTAGTAAATTATATATAAAATTTTTAAAATTGTATATAATGAAAATATATTGGATTTTTTTCATTAAAGTAAATAATAAAAATTACAATGAATATGTTTTGGGAGCTTATAATATAAACAATACAGTTTTTGATTTACTTTTATGGTTTATTGCAAAAATTTTATCATGTAGAAATGTAGTGCAACAATGCTCTAATTAATTCTGTGAGATTCTTCATTTCTCAAAATACCATACAAATTCATTATAGCAGAAATATTAAAATTTTCTAATTAAAAATGTTAAATGTTGCTTGAGAAGAATAAACAACTTATAAGATGAACTGTAATAAAAAATAGTTTTGCATTGCCACATTTAATATTATATTAAATATATAAAAATTTATAGGATATTAAATTATAAAGATGATAGAACACTAATGAAAAATTTTAAATATTTATTGACAATAAATTTTTTATTCTGCTAAGAGTTTGTTATAATTTATTAGTAATATTATTTACTTATCTATTTGATTTCTTAATTAACATTTTATATTTAATAATTTTCAAATCAGTGTTAATTAAAAAATAACTATTTTAAAAAACTTTGGAAACATGTATCATTGCATTATTTTCAATTGGGGGAGAGGTGGTCCGTTGATGTGAATTGTCCGTTGTTTCGAGATATAAAACCATAGTGCAGATGAATTTATTACTTTTAGCTACATTCATATATTTA
Organism: Olivierus martensii; assembly: GCA_000484575.1. Classification (NCBI taxonomy): domain Eukaryota; kingdom Metazoa; phylum Arthropoda; class Arachnida; order Scorpiones; family Buthidae; genus Olivierus; species Olivierus martensii. Next base: position 7,579 of record AYEL01081919.1, on the reverse strand, counting down.
AGCTTATGCACAACACTTTTTTTTATCTTTGCTTGGGCCAACATCAAACTTAATTGCAAAGAATTTGAACTTTTTTTTATATCACTATGCCAGATTTTCAGTTGGCTATGCCGAAATTCCATCTGGGCTGTCTGAAAATTTGTCCATTACTTCCGGAATCCGTTATTTCGGGGTCCGGTGATTCGAAGTTCAACTGTATAATATATATATATACACAGTGATACCTCGGATTACGAACGTCTCAGTTCACGAACAAATCGGTCTACGCATCATTTGCGAACAAATTTTGCTTCGCTTTACGAACGATGCTTCGGTAACAAATTCATTTTTCACCTTGAAAAATACAGGGGGACAATCTCCCCTTCCAGGGGAGATTGTCCCCCTGTATTTTTCAAGGTGATCTTTACGAACGATGCTTCGGTTCACGAACACACACGCATGGAGTGCATGGAGCGCATGTGATTCGCGGCGCACAAAACCTTGCGCATAGCCTCTCTCCCAGCAGCAATCCAGTTCGCCCAGCTCACATGGGTACAGGAGAACCCCAACAAGTGTTGATATTTTAGTTTTTTTCTTTAAATTAAGAAAAAAACTTAAATTTAATTAAAGATCTATAATCTGAGAGTTTTTCCATAAAAAACAACATACGAGGGCTATTTTTTTTAAGGTCCGATCGGTCGCAAAACGAAAACTCCCGTGAAAATCCGATGACGCTGTGCACAGATGTATTGCACAGTGTCTCTAGTATGCCCGTCGATCGCGTCCAGACGCAGTTGTCAGTTCTGAGCATGCAGTGAGCATGCCTCGCACAATAGAATCTCGATGACGCTGTGCACAGATGTATTGCACAGTGTCTCTAGTATGCCCGTCGATCGCGTCCAAATGCAGTTGTCAGTTCTGAGCATGCAGTGAGCATGTAAACATGCCTCGCACAATAGAATCTCCCGCAAAGTGTGAAGTGCGTGCTGTTATTCGATTTCTGCATGCTGAGGGATGCAATGCAGCTGAAATTCATCGACGAATGAGTAATGTGTAAGGAAAATCTTTCATGAGTGACAGCAAAGTGTGGCAATGGTGCAGAGACTTTGAAGCAGGACGTACAGACGTTCATGATGCAGGCGGCAGGGAAGAAAGAGTGTGTTAACTGAAGAACTGGTTCAGTGAGTGGATCAGGCGATTCGAGAAAATTGTCAGTTCACAATTTGTGTTGAGTGAGTCGTTTCCCGAAATTTCACGGTCAGCTCTCTTTACCATTGTGAGTAAGAGACTGCAGTACCGCAAACTCTGTGCAAGATGGGTTCCAAAGATGCTGACCGACCATCACAAAACACAGTGAATGGGTGCCACCTTAATGTTTCTGCAGCGCTACCATGATGACGGAGAAGAATTTTTGAACAAAATTGTCACAGGGGATGAGACATGGGTCCATTTCGAAACTGAAGAAACAAAAGAATAATCCAAACAGTGGATGCATTCCCGAGACATGGGTCCATTTTGAAACTGAAGAAACAAAAGAGCAATCCAAACAGTGGATGCATTCCCATTCCCCAAGTAAACCAAAGAAATTCAAGCGAACCTTTTCCAGCAGAAAATGTATGGCTACTGTATTCTGGAACCGGAAAGGTGTTCTCTTGGTGGAATGTATGGAACGTGGCATGACCATTACTGCAGCCTCATACTGCATTACTCTTGAACTCTATGAAGGGCAATACAGAACAAGCACAGAGGAATGTTGTCATCAGGCACTGTCCTTCTTCACGACAATGTGCAGCCGCACACTGCAGCTGCAAAAAAAGAAGCTCCTGCAGAGTTTTCGATGGGACGTGTTTGATCACCAACCATACAGCCCGGACTTGGCTCCCTCCGATTTCCATCTTTTTGCTCATATGAAACAATGGCTAGGAGGACAGAAATTTGGCTCAGACGAGCTGCAAACCAGCATAGAGAAACTGTCCTTCTTCACGACAATGTGCAGCCGCACACTGCAGCTGCGACAAAGAAGCTCCTGAAGAGTTTTTGATGGGACGTGTTTGATCACCAACCATACAGCCCGGACTTGGCTCCCTCCGATTTCCATCTTTTTGCTCATATAAAACAATGGCTAGGAGGACAGAAATTTGGCTCAGACGAGCTGCAGACCAGCATAGAGAATTGGCTGAAAGCACAGGCGGCTGCCTTCTATGATGAGGGTATTGGAAAGTTGGTACCACGCTACGACAAATATCTCAGTCGGAGTGGCGACTATGTAGAGAAGTAGCTGGAAGATGTATTTAAATGTTCCAAATAACACACTTTTGAATAAATTATATCGATAAATTAAAAAGAGGGGGCCCCATCGACATTTTTGCAGGGGGCCCCTTAGTCTTCAGCTACGCCACTGTTTAAGAAACTGGAATTTATCGTCTTCCAATAGCTGATATGCCTTACCAAAAAATAAAAAGTCATAAATGAGAACCTGTATATTTTTGGATAGTCAAATACAGTAATCAAGTTCCAAACAATCCTCCTTCGATGGACATGCTAACGGGCTTGTTAAAAATTTATTTGTTGTGTTATTAACTTATTTAAAAAATGTTTCTAATTATAGATATTTGATTTTTTTAAATTTTAATGAAAGCTTTTGTTTTTGTACAGAAAATGTGACTTTTAATGTTTAATAGAAAATTGGATTGATTACGAGTAATTAAATTAAAAAAAAAAATGCATAATTAAAAGCGATTAAGTAGTTATTATATATTTTTGCAATACAGTTCGTTCATTTGATTACACAATATTTTTAATTAGCCTATCTATATTTCTTGAATCCTTACTCTAAAATGTAATTAAAAAATTTAAATGTGATGTGGCCCGCGGAAATCTTACAGGCTCATTAAATGGCCCTTGAACTAAAATGAGTTTGACACGCCTGCACTAAAGTAATGCGATGAATTGAAAAGCATTTCGCTGAGGTAGCTGCAGAAGTTCCTCTTGCGGAAATCTTACAGGCTCATTAAATGGCCCTTGAATTAAAATGAGTTTGACACGCCTGCACTAAAGTAATGCGATGAATTGAAATGCATTTCTCTGAGGTAGCTGCAGAAATTCCTCTAAAAACATTATCTATGCCAAGATGCATTCATTTCGTATAATTTAACATTTTTCCTTTCAACGGGGGGCATTTTGCGTCGTAGACAAAAACTATTTAAGAAACTGGAATTTATCGTCTTCCAATAGCTGATATGCTACAGTATATATCCGTGGTTAACATTGTTACCTTTGAGTTACGTCAAAACCATTGTATCTATTTTTATGGATAAGCAGAGAATGTAAATATTAGAGTGAATCGGGAAGAAGCTTATAAAACCATTGTATCTATTTTTATGGATAAGCAGAGAATGTAAATATTAGAGTGAATCGGGGAAGAAGCTTATTTTTTCTAATTCTTTAGTATTTAAACAAGTGGTGATAAAAGGTGGTTTATTATAACCTCCTATAAGCCCACCAAAAATATAAATGATGGCTATTATTATCAGATTATCAAATACTCGCATTAGAAATCGAAAAGTTTCCAGCGAGTGTTGAAATTTTTATCGAAAATTATAGTCACTTTTTGAAGCGTTATTATTAATCGTAATAATATCATCATACTAAAAATTAATATATGTAATGTATAGTGGATACTTTAAAGAATATTTTTCTTTCGATGTCGTTATAATTTAGCTATTTAAGTCACGTGATTAAAAGTTGAATCAACGGGAAAGATGCAATATTTGCTTCGGGATCACATGCCAAATTTAAATTTTTATATTTATGATTTATTTTCATAAATTAAATGATAAGAACATATATTATTGTGTTTATGATTTATTTCATAAATTAAATGATAAGAACATATATTAGGACCCAAGCGGAGGTCTTTGGTTCGAAGAAAGTTTAAAGCTTGCAGCATAACATATAAACAGAGGAGGCATGAATTCTTTCAATGCTTCACAGATATATGATAGGCCTATATCTACCTTACAGAACGTTAAAAAGGCGATTATAGAAATATGATGATGGAAAATATGGCATGGGACCACACAGTAAATAATTCATTATATATTTAATACTAATTGTATATGAAGGGCTTAGAAAAAACTGCTAAATCCATTTTCCTAAGTTTTTGGGATAGCTTATTTTATATGGACAAATGGACAGCTCCTACATCTTTCTTAATTAAAAGAGATTGCTCTATATTAACTTTTGACTTTCGTGATACGGAGCCACACTAAAAGTATCAAAGAGTCGAATGTGGCTCAAAAGCCGCAACTTGACTCTAGTGGATGTATAAAATATCCAATTAGCTGATTTTATTTAATTCTTGTAATTTTATAGAATTTAATAATTTAGTCTATTTTTTTTAATTCTTGTAATTTTATAGAATTTAATAATTTATTCTATTAAAATATACAATGATTTAGTGAACAAGAAGTTTGTTGGATGATTAAATAGTTCATTTTTGCTATTTATTAAAGTGAATATCAAAATCAAAGCGCAGTGGCATCTTACCCCGAGTATTCGGGTAAGATGACTAATTGTAACTTCTTAAAAATCATAAATCAGATGACTAATTGTAACTTTTTAAAAATCATCAATCATGTCATGTAAGATGACTAATTGTAACTTTTTAAAAATCATAATATTTATTAAAGTGAATATCAAAATCAAAGCGCAGTGGCATCTTACCCCGAGTATTCGGGTAAGATGACTAATTGTAACTTTTTAAAAATCATAAATCATGACCCGATTGTTATTTCAAAGTTTTTGATGGAGTCATATAAGCAAAACACTTGTAAGTTTAAATACAAAAAATATGAAAATATTCAAATTTAATATGAGCTTTAGGGTCAAAAAGAAAAATTATGGCAACTTCCCCCGATCCACTATATGCATAGATTTTACTTTTGTATTAATACTTGACAATGGGTGTCAACTACTGAAAATAATGTAAAAGTTTTTATCAATATCTGACATTCCCAGGCATGTCATAATATAACTTAAATTACTATTACAATATATCATAATTATATAAATTACAATTACAATGTTATTAAAACTAACTTAAGTAATTTACTGCAAAATAATAATCTCTGAGACTGATATCACGATTATTGATTTACAGAAGTAAATAGTAGTACCGTTCATCAGCCATTTAGACTTACATGTTAGAGTGATTCTCAGCATATGTTATACTGCCATTTAAAGGAATTTTACTTGAAAATATCAATTACCGATATTTGTTACCTTAATTTATGATATTCTAATGTTTAATTTTGATGAATATAATTTATAAATTTAGTTAATAAAAATGTATATTGTTAATTATTTATAAACGTTCTTATGCATTTAAAAAAATAATAGTAAAATTTAACTTTTCCAATTTAAATTTTTATTTTCAAATATTTCACAAAATATTTAAAAATAAAAATGAGTATCCTCTAGAATTTGCTCCAACTATGGGGATACCACAGGGATCAGCGTTACGTGCCTTTCTTTTTATTTGTTATGTAAAAGATGTTTTTGATAGTACGGTTCAATCGACTATACTTGCTTATGCTGACGATTTTAAAATAATGCATACCTCTAAAGATATTTTATTTTCTGATTTTTATAAAGTTAAAAATGGTTTAATGAAAATAATCTACTGATTAATGATTCTAAAACAAACATGGTATTCCAATTGAAAATGAAAGAAAATACTAATGATTTGACTGACTGTATGGAGAAATTCACGCCAATTCAATCCCACAAGGACTTAGGAATTATTATAGATTGTCAGTTATCTTATAAATATTGTGATAGTACGGTTCAATCGACTATACTTGCTTATGCTGACGATTTTAAAATAATGCATACCTCTAAAGATATTTTATTTTCTGATTTTTATAAAGTTAAAAATGGTTTAATGAAAATAATCTACTGATTAATGATTCTAAAACAAACATGGTATTCCAATTGAAAATGAAAGAAAATACTAATGATTTGACTGACTGTATGGAGAAATTCACGCCAATTCAATCCCACAAGGACTTAGGAATTATTATAGATTGTCAATTATCTTATAAATACAGTATCATATTTTTTGTTTGATACATCAAATAGTGAGAAAAACTGCTTTTACCTGTAGATATCTCTCAAACATATCTGATAAACATGCATTAAGAGCATGGTTTTTTTGCAAGCTTTGTATTTGTTATTATTTATGGAATTCAAGTTTATTCGTTGGGATCAACATTTTATCTAAACTTACTGGATTTGACTTGGCATCGTACTATCAGGAAAATAAATGATTGTCGTGTGAGGGGTCGATCTGACGAAGGTCGAGATGTATTAATTTTACCTTCGTTTGCTGACTTAATGAAAAACCAAGATCTCAATTTATTAGTAAAATATATTAGGGGAGAACTACCTTCTAACAATTTACGTTTCACTGTACCACAATATAATACTCGGAAATTAGATTTTATTTTCTTGCCTACATACAGACTTGAGAAATCATTAAGATCATTTTGGATTAGAGCAGCCGGGACTTTTAATGTGATGTATATCTTAGAATAATGGGGGCTGCCCACAAGTGTTACCTTAATTTATGATATTCTAATGTTTAATTTTGATGAATATAATTTATAAATTTAATTAATAAAAATGTATATTGTTAATTATTTATAAACGTTTCAATAAATGCAACATAGTAAGAAAGTTTCTCAGCATTGACACTGACAGTTAGTTAACACACAATTAAATATCACAAGTAGCCATGTCTTGACTCGTGTCCGACATAGCACTTTGACCCGGAGATATTCCGTGCCCACACTGATGTACTATAACAGCGATGGCGAACCAATGGCACGCGTGCCACAAGTGGCACGTTTGAAAATTTTGATGGCGTGCACAAAAACAAAATTATTTTTTTTTATAAGTTATCTTTTTTGATAGAAATGAATTAAAAATTATAAATCTACACTTAATTTATAATTTATATTATGAATTTGTAGTACTGAATACCTATCTTAGTATGTTAACTAGAACCGTCAAATTATACATTTTCTTATTAAAATATCGCATGAATTCTCTCGAAGTATATAAAGATGCGCATTAGATAAAATTTTTTGTGTATACAGTTTCGCCTTCTAATGTTTTTGCATGCTGTTGCCGTCGCAGCGCTCGAATCAGACGACAGACTGCATTAGTCATTTTTAGTAAACCGTCGTCTTTGAAACTTCAATGACTTGTTAAAAAATATAACCGTTTATTGTAAATAGATATAGTGTTATTTTTAGGTAAATATTTTTGCATATTATTTCATATTTTATATTCTGCATTCGTTTGCAAGAACATTTTGCAAACATTTTTTGGCTCTCCAGTCTTCTCCTATTTTAAAAGGTTATTTTGTAAAAATCCGTTTAAAGTTTTGGAATAGCTCATTTTGAAAACAGGGATGTGAATAGACACAGGGTCGAGATTACAGTCTAATAAATGTTAACAGATAAATTACTTAATTGTCATCTTCTCTAATGTTTATATTTGTGTTGGTTGACCTTGCCATTCGATTGTTTTGGCG
>AYEL01081918.1:0-10840 GCA_000484575.1 Olivierus martensii | reverse complement strand
AATTTTAATGAATTAGAAATGGAATTAGTTGAATTTCAGTCAAGTACCATATGGAACCAAAAATTTGTTGATTTAAGAAATGATTTAGAAATTATTGAAAGTAATCGATTATTGAATAAAATAAATAAAATTGCAGAAGATGAAATTCTAACTACATGGAATTCAATTCCTGACACGTTTAATTGTTTAAAAATATTAGCAAAGGCAATTTTATCAATATTTTCATCGACGTGGGCATGTGAATCTCTATTTTCAGAATTAAATTTTATAAAAAATAAATATAGGAATAGAATGACGGATGAGTCGAGCTCTGCATGCATACTGTTGAAATTAACTAAATATGAACCAGATATTAAATCTCTATCATCTTGTGTACAGCAACAAAAATCACATTAAAAACAATTGTTTTACACGTCAATTTTGTTTCTAGCATATTGCTTTTTGTAAAACATTGATCAATAAAAAATTGTTTAAAGAAGAATTGCTTTTATTTGTTTATTTAATTATACTTACGTATAGTTTCACCACGCTAACATTTTGAATGAAATTTTATTGTGGCACGTTACCTATTTAAAAAAAAATTTTTATGACTTTGTGGCACGGACATCAAAAAAGGTTCGCCATCGCTGTACTATAACATAATAATAATAGTTAAGCCAACATCAAATTTTAACAGAGTTGAATTATTATTAATTTATTTTGCTTGTAGTTAATCTAACAGTTTACTTTGAATTCTTATTCTACAAGAATATCAATAAAAATTACATAAAAGGCACAATAAAAATCATATATGCAATATTTCTATATTATTTGTATATATGTTACCATCAAACCCTGAAATTAGTTAAAACGTGATTTGCCTAGTTGAAACTAGTTGGAACAAAGCCCATTTGTGAATATTAGTATTAATTAGTCAATACTAGAATTCGCTAAGACATTTTAGGGAAAACTGGAATTGATGGAAAAATTGCTTTGTTTGCAATTATTACAGTTTTTACTAGTTAAAAGTAGTTAGTTAAAGGCCTTCAATTTATTCAGTTTATGAAAAACCGAGCTTTTCATTCTGGAATAAAAGTGACCCTATCAAGCCATGTTCGGTATAGACCCAAGAGTAGAATTCGCGACTTCAGCATTGCCACCAGATGTTCTCGAAACATTGAAGACGAGGAGGAACTCCAGAGAGTCATTGAGGAGATGAAGGTGTGACAGAACGAACCCCCAAGAGTAGAATTCGCGACTTCAGCATTGCCACCAGATGTTCTCGAAACATTGAAGACAAGGAGGAACTCCAGAGAGTCATTGAGGAGATGAAGGCGTGACAGAACGAACCCTGAAAACCCTGCTGAACTGAAAACCCTGCTGAAGAAGAACATGAGGCTGATCCTAGTGGAGTTTACATTACATCATCCAGGAGGGAAATTCACAAAAATCTGTGTAAATAGGTCAAGAAAACGAAACATATCTCCAATGCCACCCAACCCTGTTAAAGTAGGAAATAATGTCATAATTCTAATCCTGGATATGGACAGGATCTGAACCCAGTACCCTTTTTATACCGAAAAAGGGTACTGGGTCTGGCCGGTGATCCCTGTCCTTCACCATCTGGCCCCCCCTCCACAGCTGTACCGAAAAAGGGTACTGGGTCTGGCCGGTGATCCCTGTCCTTCACCATCTGGCCCCCCTCCACAGCTGTGGGTGCAGCCCCTGGTTGGAACTGGTCCCACCCCCTTAGTAATCTCCCTGATTGGAAAAGGGGCATAAAATATGAAAAAAAAAAAACCAAGAGAAGTGGCAACATTAATTATAGATTATACAGAAATGATGATATAATAATGACCAAAATTCTCTTCTCCATTTATGAATTTTCATAACTAGAGAATAAAATATATAATATACAAACATATACACTGCCTTCAAAAATTAAGCATGAAATGCAAATCTGAAGATAGCTACAACCAATGGATATTTTTCCCTAAAATTATATGTGGCATTTTATCAGAACATGCAAATATTGAAAAGTTTACAATATAATGACTGGGCTAATTTGAAAAAAGCAAATGAGGGAGCTTGATGAAAAGAGTGTTTTCCCTTGTTCATTACCACTGCAACTGAGAACAATTCAATGAAAATCAGAGAGAGAGATTTTTATCATTATTCCACCGAGAATATATCTCGATCATGCAACAGAATGGCAAGCTGTTGGCACACTACAGGCTGGCCAATCCATCATGAAAGTGGCACATTCCATTGGCATTACTATTCTGTAATCTCATGGTTATGGATATAGTTTTAGAGTAAAGAGACAGTCATCAGAAGACATGTTTCTGGCTGTCCTAGGTTGGCATTCTCATGACTACTATTTGTGTTTACTGCCAAGAAGTAACCATTTGTTTTATGGGCTTAATGCAGCCAGAGAAAGGCTTGTATCAACATGTGCTGTGCATTGGAGGTTTCATAGATAAGACCTCTATACTGATGACTAGTAATGTGTGAGCTACTGCAGGCTACGCTCAGACATGACCAGTTACAGTGTAGTATCGAACATGTCAACTGGACCAAAGATCAATGGAGCAATGCCTTGTTTACGGATGAATATCGATTTTCCCTGGAATCAGACGACAATCGTTTTTTGGGTAATCTTGATGATTTCAAAAATTGTTTATTTCAGATGCATTTATTTCGTATAGATACATACTACTTTTACAATAGATAAAAAATAATAATATATCTGTAATTTGTTTAACTTAAATATTTGCTTCGTATTTACTATTGATTTTCATGATATGGAGGTACCACATTGAAGGTACCAAAGAGCCGCATGTGGCTCACAAGCCAAAGTTTGGCCACCCCTGATTTATTGCTTGGTGAAATGTTTTCAGCAGCAAGATAGAATAAGTGATCTCCTTTAGATGCGGCTCTTTGGTACCTTCACATTGAAGGTACCAAAGAGTCGCATGTGGCTCACAAGCCACAGTTTGGCACCCCTGATTTATTGCTTGGTGAAATGTTTTCAGCAGCAAGATACAAGTAGAATAAGTGATCTCCTTTAGATCAGAAGACCAAGTTCAATCAGAAATGTAGAGAATATCATACATGTATAGGAAAGTGTTGATGAGTATATCTTGAAACATTTACCCAAAGCAATTCCAACCAGTTGTCAATGTCCTGGAAATCATTGCAATAAATTTTATGAAATAATTTGCATGAATCCATACAAGCAGGTCCAGCTTTTAGGTCCCTGGCAGCCCCATTATATAAGCTACTTCTGAGGTAACAATGTAAAAAATATGGTTGATTGGTGAGAAAAATATATGTAACAATAAAAGCCGAGTTCTCAGTTTTAGGTATCTTTCAATTTTCCAGCATTCTTAAGATTTAAAGATGTTAAATATTGCTTATGTTATTCACATCTAGCAATATTATAATAATATTATATTTCAGATAATTATAACAACAGCACTTATTATTATTATACACTTAATGTAGTTTCATCATTATGCACTTAATATGTTATAAAAACTTACACTCACTAAAACAATTATTTGCAATACAAATAAATTAAAAAGTGACTTTTTTCACTTTAATATTTGCAAAATCATTTATAAGCTCTGAATAATCCAATGATTCAGCAACTTTACTTTTGATTGATATGAACACTAAGCTATTCAAGCATTCTTTTGTCATATGTCATCAAAAATAGTTTTTTATTAGTTTCAACTTAAATATATGAATGGGTCCATACCGGGATCTTCTTCAAAGATATATGGATGGGTCCGACAAAATGTTAGGCGCATCGCCTAACATTCTGTCGGACCCATACATATACTCATTTCCGTATTACCTGCTTATACTCAGATTAATAACTAAGGACACAAGCACCACTAGCAGTTGAGAAATAACTTAAATACTTTAATAAACTAACGTTTTCGGCGTTTATGACGGCCATCATCAGGTTCACCAATTTCAAATTTGGATATTCTAGAACTTGTACGAATTTGAAATTGGTGAACCTGATGATGGCCGTCATAAAGGCCGAAAACGTTAGTTTATTAAAGTATTTAAGTTATTTCTCAACTGCTAGTGGTGCTTGTGTCCTTAGTTCCCATACATATACAGAATAAAAAGCAGCAGTTGATTACCTACTGCATTACGTATAAGTTTATATTGCAGCTGCTTTTCTATAAAAAAGTTTATTCATTTTTCCCTTTAATTCCAGTGTAATTTTCGATTGTGGGCCTTTGTGTGATGGCCCCAACTAACTAGTGGCCCTAGGTAACTGCCTAGCTTGCCCACCCTAAGGCTAGCCTCAATACAATTAGTGCAAGAGCTGAAGCCAACAGATCTTTGGGAGTATCTCATTTATGCAATCCAAATCCAAGAATTAACCAGAGAGGAAAATTTATTCATAAACTGATAATGAGTGATGAAACCCATTTTCATCTTAATGAGTTCATAATCAATCAAAATTGCAGAATATGAGGCATCAACAATCCACAAGCTATTCATCAGTACCAATTGTACTTCTTAAGCACAAAAGGATACTTTGTACATGCAGATAATGTATTCCAAAAAATTACCTTACTATTTGAATCTGCACTGATCAGTAAATATACTCTATAGAAAAATAACAATTTGCTTCTAAAAGGAATTTTCCCCACTTAAAACAATTATTTGAACTAACTAAACTATTTTATGCAGAATCAAAGATAGAGGTTTTTGATTCTGCATAAAGTTGGCTGAACTGTTAATATCAGTAATGGGTGCAAAGTTGTCATATATTTTTATATACACATTACATAGTAAATATGTGTATATTTATTAAAGTAATGTAGCATTTTTATAGTGAAAAAATAAAACAACAGTATAAAATTTTTAAAACATATAAAACAAAATTTATAGAAATGATTAAATACCAAAAATGATATGTGGAATGATTATAGTCCATTCCATATAAAAAACTATCTGTAAGATAGTTGGATAGTGCAGTTAATATAGGAATAAATTTTTAAGATAAGAATTATAGGAAATTCTTTTATATTAAGTGGATAGTGATAAGCATACTATTGCATTATAGTGAATCATTTGCAATAATTATATCCTCATACTATGACAGTATCGGAGGGCAGCATTAAATCTATGGGATCCTAGAGTAATCATATCACTATAGGATTATTACTATATTCTCCAATAGACTCAATATTACTTTCCGATACAATCGTCAAATATAGTAATATAATAGTATAGTACTTTATGGAATCACTGCACAATATGTTAATAAACTATACTATAGGTGCAGTGGTGTCCACAAGATCAATTGCAATCTATTAGTTGATTAGCAATAATTGATTTTTCAAGTTTATCAATATAAAACAAATATTTATTACAGAAATAAGTAAATCTGTAACAAAATACTGGAAATTCATAATATGTAAGTTTTCAATAAAACACAATTACATTTATTATAAAAGTATATTTTTATAGGAAAATATTTTTTCCTTTTTTTATTTTTAAACAGTATCTTGAAGATGGGTATTCATTGGAAAAGTAATCTTATAAAAAAATTAGTAGAGACTACTTTTATAGTAAATTCCACAATTATATAAGGTATTCTTCATTATTAAAGCAGTTACATTCCAAACCATCACTGTAAAGCATTACATACAGTCTTTTTTCATTTGCTAATGCATAAAAAAGCCTAAAAATATATTTACACTATCATTCATTAAGTGTGGAATAGTACTAGGTTAAAAAAAAAACTCAATCAGATCACATAGTAAAGAATTGTTTACCACCTTAGGCACACTTCAAGTTTCTCAGGAGTGCTCTGAGCCTAGCCAATCTATGTGTTAATTTATCTTTAAATAGTTGTACATGTATTATTTTGTGATTAGTTACAGGTAATTTTCCTTTTGAGATATAAAATAAAAACATAGAATATAATTGAGAAGTGCAGTACAATGGTGCCTCACAATTCAACACTAGTCTATTACCAAAATAGTTTCAAATTGTGAGACAATATTTCCCATATAAGACTCTGTAAAATAGATTAATTCATTGTCAGACCCTCATCCCACTCTCTCTAATGGTGAGGTGAAAGAGATACATTGTATTATTTATTTTACTATTTATAACACATTAAATTACAAAATACACTGTTTTATACACAATGCACACAATTTATTAGCCTTTGGATGTTGGAATGAAGTCTTCTTTATCCTGTTTTACTTTTGAATCTGTGAAACTAGCCTTGACTTGCTTTAAATTCCTCAGTTTGATCTGAAGTACATCTTGGAGTTTTCTTCTGCAATTCTTAGAAAATTAACCTAGCCTTCTCATAGATCATTGATTGAGTTACTAGATCTCCCTTCATCTGTCTTTCTCTAATCCAGTTGAGAAGGAGTTTTTCCATCTCTTCACTGATTAAAGATCTATTCTTGTCAGAAATTTTCATTGCTTCAGCAGACACCCTAGCACCTATAATCTTCTCTCTGTTGCCAAAAGCTTTGCCACAGTTGTCCTAGGAATGTCATATTCTTGAGCTACATCAGTAATTGTTCTTTCTGTACTTTATCTACAATTTCTTTCTTCTTCTTTATGCTCAGCTAAGTGGTCGTCTTTTCTGAATTATTCTTCTGTTGACTTCTCTTTGAACTCATCCTTAAATTTAATTCAAAAAAATAACTATGGATACACAAAATTTTTACTTTCTGAAAATTGCAGAATTGAAAATTAACACAAACATCAAAACAGTCCAAGAAGAACTGGCAAATAACAAATGACATCACATGCATTTGAACATAGCATCAAATGAATTTTGCAGACTGGCATTATCTAGCCCATGAAATTTGACTGTTGAATTGCAAAGTATCACTGTATTAAGGGAAAATGTTATAAAATAAGATTTACCTATATATACAAGAAAAATATTTCCTTATGATAGTATCTTTTTCAAGAAATTTCAATATTTATACATTTATAAAATTATATTTAAAGGCACGCAATTATTATTATTATATACATTTAAAAAAGTGAAAATTCGAAATTACTGAATATTGAATTTAATATATTTTAACAAGTAATTTTAATCCGGTTATTGAAAACGTTAAAATGTGAAAACAGTTACATTTAAATAAAATATTTTTATTGATAAATAATTTTATTAAACTTTTTCTTAGTGAGCTGCAAAATAATTTTATTTGTTTTGCCCTTCTATAAAAGTTAAGCCATGTCCGATTTATAATGTTCAAGAATTCATACTAGAGTAAACAATATCGAGAAAATTGGATTCAGAAAATATCACTCAATATCCGTACTATATGAAATTTATAGATTTTAATATACCGGGTGGTCATAAAATAACTTGAGGTATTCAGAACGCTCTAGCGCGTCATGTATTGAACGAAATGTAATAAAATTTGGTGGTCGTACACAGTGGAACATGCAGTTTCGATTTCGAAAGAAAACAAATTTAGTACCAAAAATCGCCAACAGGAGGATTGTGGCACTATAGAAGTGTAGAATGTGTGATTAAGGAACCTGTAATCTCCAAATGAGACAGTACACTTCAAGTTTCTGAACAATACATGCCAATATTTATTGTTAATTACATAAGATGTTCCATATGACCATCATTCAGATGTTCCAAGAACTGCATGGGGCGCACATCTTCCACGCGTGATATGTTGCGCGCTTCATGCAGTTCTTCATTTGGCGATTATACATTCCTTAATCACACATTCTACACTTCTGCAGCCCCACAATTCCCCTGTTGGCGACTTTTGGTACTAAATTTTTTCTTTCAGAATCAAAACCACATTCCACTGTGTACGTCCACCGAATTTTGTTACATTTCGTCCAATATATGACGCGCTAGAACTCTGAACACCTCGCGTTATTTTATGGCCACCCGGTATATCTGTATAAATACTGCACTACTATTGTATATTTCAAAACAAATAATACAATGATTATTTACGAACCAAAAAATTTTTTAGTTCTCATATTTAAATTTTAATTTCTTGAAGGATTTCATAACACACAGCTAAATAATCTAAATTTTTCTAGCCAAATTAACTCTGAACACCTCGCGTTATTTTATGGCCACCCGGTATATCTGTATAAATACTGCACTCTATTGTATATTTCAAAACAAATAATACAATGATTATTTCCGAACCAAAAAATTTTTTAGTTCTCTTATCTAAATTTTAATTTCTTGAAGGATTTCATAACACACAGCTAAAAAATCTAAATTTTTCTAGCCAAACTATAGCCCTTGAAACAGTTTACACAGCTAAATTTTGATAAAATGCTTTGGGATAGGAAAATTCATCGTTTCAAATTTATAACTCCTGCTTTTTATACGTGATGGCTACTCGAAATTTTAAAATTTCGAGTAGCCATCACGTATAAAAGCAGGGGTGGACAACCCGCGGCCTGCATTAATGTTTTATGCAGCCGGCATCGCACAAAATACAGTATTACAAAATAAATAAATAAAATAAAAAATTCTTAACAGAGTAAACGAAATACGGATTTCTATAGCACCTTTTTCAGTAAATATAGAAAATGCACTAAATGAATTTCAATTGGAGATAATAGACTTGTAATTTAGATTTGAAAGATATTTTTGAAGAAAAAAATTTGATATATTTTTGTAGAACTTTTATCAAAGAAAATCAATTTCCCAACTTAAGGAAGCATGCAGCAAAAATTCTATCATTATTTTCTATAACTTATGTATGTTAGTTTCCAGTGTACAGTTTTTCCTCAGTGAGTTTAGTAAAAAAAACAAGAAATCGGCTAATCAGTTCCAGAAGTAACATTTAAGTATACCTATGTTAATTTATAATTATATATGAATAAATAATTGGAATTTATCTGCATTTTGATTTTTTTTTCTTTTGCGTGTAGTCCGCATCAGTACCAAAGTTTTAAATGAGGCCCTTACTAGAAAAAGATTGCCCATCCCTGTATAAAAGAATCATGTAACTTCAAAAGTTAGATATTATGAATCAATTGCAACAAGTATCTAGTATTTAAATGTTATGCATACATTTTCTTGAGATTTTTTTTTTTACTAACAATCTAAAAATAATTTATAATAAAGTTTATTATCGAAAATCCTTTCATATGACCATCATTTGAAAAGATTTTAGATAATTAGTTATAGTTTTCAGAAATTGGCATTGAATGTTCGAATGCCTTTTTTCTTGTAATGAGTCCATATACGATTCAGAAGTGAGTAGTTCTTGAGAATAATTTTCCAAGTAGATCAATTTAATATTTGAATTTTGATCAATCAGATGTAATTTGCAAAGTTGAAGCTATAAATAAATACATTTAAGTTATATGTTCTGCATATTTATAAATATTAATGTTTTACCAAAAAATGATCTTTAAAAAATTAATTTTCTCTTATATTCGTCGTAATTTGCTATTGTTAATGGTCAATTTTGACAAATTAGCAGTTAAATATAATCTGATTACTATTTTATTATATTACTTTGTTAATATGCTGTTATCATCTAAGTTTAATATTCAACGAAATTCTCATCCATTAATATATCTACGAAAATTAAATCTAGATTTGTATATTTTTGATGCATATTCTAAAATAATTTAAGGCCATTAACTTGATCGTATTTCAATATTATAAAATTTAAAAAATCGTGTACGAATAGAGTGCTTTATTCATACTTATTTTGTGTCACAAATTCTATTTTTGAGCTAGTACTATACTAGAAGCAAATTTAAAATGTATAGTTTATACAATATATTTGTTTAGTGCTTATTTTTATGATTTATAATAGTCCATGACAATAAGAGTAGATTGAACTAATAGTCTATAAAATTATGATATATAGATAATTCTTATTTATTAGAATATATAAACTTATCTGAAAATAAAGTTTTACGCATTTAAAAATTTCATCTTGATATAAAACAACAAATTAAAATGTCTGGAAATGTCATTTTACCTTTGACTTCCTGCTTCAGAAGAAATATGCAGAAAAATAAAATCATTCTTGTAGTGTCAATTATTTTTTAAACATGTAAAAAAATGGTGCAGCAAAAAATTTCTCAGAAATCTATTCGATGTTCAATGTAACAGGCCTAAGATATTATATAATGGTAATACAGTTCCCACTGCTTTATAAAATCGCTGCTTAATAAAATCAGCCGCTTTTATGCAATCAAATCCTTAGGAACAATACAATTGAAAAATCGCCCGGGTAATAAAATCAACATCGCCACTATAAAAATCATTCATTGCAGGTACAAAAACAAAAATCACTTTTCTAATCGAATTTTTAATTCAAAGTTCACCAGTTTTTTGGTATTCCAACTGCAGGTGTTCGATTAGTCCATGTGAATCACAGAAAACAGGAGAGTGTAAAACAATAAAAGCAGTGATAACTGCAGATGTTCGATTAGTCCATGTGAATCACAGAAAACGGGAGAGCGGGAGAGAGTAAAATAATAAAAGTAAGAAACGGGAGAATGTAACAGTAAAAGGGGTAATTATCGGCAATAACATTTTCAGAAATTCGAGTGAAAATACTGTTGCCGATAGTGTAATTAACATTTACAGTAATAATCACTTTAATCGGGGGCGACCGATGAAGACGAAATAAAAGCAGATGTTTTCGGTACGTTACTCAGTCGATGCGAGATCAGGGCTCCAATGCTTGGGTTTCCCCAACATCTTGAGTTTTACTTGAAGTCTTGGAATCTTGGTTTTTATTTCGAAAATTTTAGAAAATCGAAAATTTTTAAATTGTATCTGTACTACTACTTTATCTGTAAAATTAAACTAATTTAATCGCATTACTATATC
>AYEL01081917.1:0-56217 GCA_000484575.1 Olivierus martensii | reverse complement strand
ACTGTTTATAATTTATTTATTTATTTTTAAATTGAAATTTAATTATAAATTTTTCAGGTCAAATCTTCAAATTTTCTAGTTTATATTATTAAAAATTTAACATTTATAACCCAGAATTGTACTTTTAATTATTTATTGATGATAAAATTACATTGCATTATATTAAAATTGTAATTATCATCATGAAATAGAACTTATTTTTTTTATAGTAAGCGATTTTTAATCTTTTAATAAAGTTACTTTTGTTTTGTAATATAATTTATAAACTGTCATTCATAAGTTTATTACGTCAGCAGTGACAGAGATCAGCTTACATCTTTAATTTAATGTATTGATTACTACTAATAAGTTACAGTACTCACTTTTATAGTTTCTTTGACTCTACAAGGTTTCGATTTATTATTAATATCTAACTATGAAAACTGGACTATAATTGAGACGTAAAAAGTTCCTTTCAAACTTTTTAATTTAATATCGAAATTTTGTTTATGTAATAAGAACAATATTTTTTCCCTAAAGTTTGCATAAAATTTAATAATAATATCTTAACATGTTTTTAATATTAAGATAATTTATTAAAATTTGAAAGCGTTAAGAGTATGTCTAACCTGAAAAACACGAAAAATAGGTTTCTTGCAAGATTCAGCGCATATTCTATTGGTTTTTTTTTCTTTTTTCTGATATAAGTATAATATTCAGGTAATGCAGTACAACGTAAAAACATTAAAATATTGATAGAGAAAAATCAAAGGATTAATCCATTTCAAAAAACTTAAGTACGTTTATCAATTATTTTTGACAATATTAAACTGCGAATCATAGGCACTTGCTTTCTTTTTCTAAAATCAGTAATATTAAGAGATTTGTATTTATAAGAGAAAATCAAGAGATCCGTTTTTGCATTATCTTGATTGAAGTTTCAACAACTTTAGCGTTGATAATTGTCGAGAGATACAGTAGATAGATTAACAACTATCTCAGTTTATCTATCAACTTTTATTTTACATAAAAAAATCAAAATTAAACTCATTCAAGTTCCTATCCTCAAACTTCTACTTAATTAAAAAATTATAAAATGAAATTTTTTATGATAACGATAAATATAATAATTAATAAAATATTTTTATTAATATTTAACATATGTTTATTTTATTAATTTGTTTATTATTTATCCATAAATCAAAATATTCTCATCGGCATTAAAGGAAAATATACTAATTACGAAAGATTTCAACGAACCGAATCAATCGAATTTTTTGATTGTTTTCAGATATCTGGACAAAGAATGATCTGGGCAAAATGAAACAATTGTGTTGCGTAAATTTCGTTTATGCGACTATTTGACATAAGTACTTTGAGTCGCGTTGACACACTTTTCGCAAATACTGTATTTATAGACATTTGTACGACTTAAATATATGTAGCCTTCATATTTTGAGGAATATTGATGATTTCAAACAAATTTATATTATGCTATACTATACTATGCTATGCTATATTATTTATGTGAATTGCTATTAATAGAGATATTTTTAGTCAAACCACATCTTATATATATCGTATATCAGCGCTTCTCAAACGAAGCGAAATGCTGGTTTTCACTTGGGTCGTGACCCATTTCGCTTCGCGGCCCAAAATGGGGTTTGCAAAAATTAAATTCAAACACTTGAATTTCAGTTTATATGTAATTTCACAAACCCCAATATTTAACGTATGACAACATATGAATTTTCGGTGTGGTTGGTTGGCAAACACTTGAATTTCAGTTTATATGTAATTTCACAAAACACCCAATATTAACTTGAATTTCAGTTTATTATGTAATTTCACAAATGCCAACATTTAACTTGACAACGTATGAATTTTCAGTGTAGTTGGTTGATTGTGTTCATCTTAGAAAATTAAATTCAAACACTTGAATTTCAGTTTTATGTAATTTCACAAATGCCCAATATTTAACGTATGACAACATGTGAATTTTCAGTGTAGTTGATTGATTGTGTTCATCTTAATAAGTGTGTGAATGATTTATATACTTGTATGTTTTATTTCATATTTAATACCTGGGATCGCAGATTTATGTAGTTGTATGTTTTATTTCATATTTAATACCTGGGATCGCGAAAAATCTCGTAATATATTTCATATTTAATACTTGGGGTCGCGAAAAATCTCGCAATGAAAAATAGGGTCGATTTAGTGTGTAAATGATTTATGTACTTGTATGTTTTATTTCATAATTAATATCATTTTAATAAGTGTGTAAATGATTTATGTACTAGTATGTTTTATTTCATATTTAATACTGGGGTCGCGAAAAATCTCGTAATAAAAAATGGGGTCATGAATGAAAAAAGTTTGAGAAGCGCTGCTGTATATATATTAATATAATGTAATATAAGCTGAAACTGCGCTTAT
Organism: Olivierus martensii; assembly: GCA_000484575.1. Taxonomy (NCBI): domain Eukaryota; kingdom Metazoa; phylum Arthropoda; class Arachnida; order Scorpiones; family Buthidae; genus Olivierus; species Olivierus martensii. Next base: position 53,799 of record AYEL01081917.1, on the reverse strand, counting down.
TTAATTTTAATTTTAATGTGACGGACCGGCCTTTTTCTTCATTTTTGATATTAATTTATTGAATTTTCATAATAATGAAAAATAATTAAGAGTTCAATAAAACAAAATAACGCCGTTTTTTAAAATCAGCCGGTTAATAAAATCAAAACTATTCGGACAGAAGTGATTTTTATAAAGCGGCGGGCACCAGTACTTTTAAAAATTCCTTTAGAAATTTCGCTTTATAATCCGACATATATTTCAGGGGTTGAACTATAAAGTAACTTCTATTTTTTACTGTTTTGATTTTTAAAAAATCTTGACCTATATTAGAATTAATACATTTGAAATACAGTGGTGCTTCGCAATTCGACACTTGAGTTTCGCGGGTTGGCGCATGCGCGAGCGTGGAATTGTGTGATGTCATGTTGGCGCATGCGCGTGCATGGAATTGTGTGATGTCATTTGCTATTTGTCAGTTCTTTTTGGGCTACTTTGGTGTTTGCCCGTGTTGTTTGTGTTAATTTTCAATTCTACATTTTTCAGAAAGTAAAAAATTTGCAATTATTATTATTTTTTTGAGTGAAATGTAAGGATGGGTTCAAAGAGAATTGACCAGAGGAATAATTCCGAAAAGAAGAAAACTCGATTGAGCAAAGAGACGAAGAAAAAATTGTAGATAAAGTGCGGAAAGGTAGAACAATTAAAATGTAACTCGAGTATGGCGTTCCTACGTCAACTGTGACAACATTTTGCAACAGAGAGAGAAAATTATGGGTGCTAGGGTGTCTGCTGCAAGACTTCATTTCAACATCCAAGGGCTAATAAATTTGTGTTTTGTATAAAATAGTATATTTTGTAATTTAATGTGTTATACAATAGTAAACACATATAATAAAGTAAATAATATAGGCCTAGTGTATCTCTCTCACCTCACCCGTTAGGGGAGTGGAGTAAATAATATAGTGTATCTCTTTCATCTCACTCATTAGGGGAGTGGGATATAATATAGTGTATCCCTCTCCCCTCATCCGTTAGGAGAGTGAGATGAGGACCGATAACGAATTAATCTATTTTACATAGTCTTCTTATATGGGAAATGCCTGCAATTCGACAGTTAAATAATATATTGTATCTCTCTCACTCACTAGTTAGGGGAGTGAGATGGGGGTCCAACAACGAATTAATCTATTTTACATAATCTTATATGGGAAATATTGTCCCGCAAGTCGACAATATAGGAAATATTGTCCCGCAATTCGACAGTTTCTCAATTCGACATTAGTTCGGCGACGGATTAGATTTTACATAGTCTTATATGGGAAATATTGTCCCGCAATTCGACATTACTTCGGCGACGGATTAGTGTCGAATTGCGAGGCACCACTGTATTCTGTTTTTACGAAATAACTATTTTCTGAATTATTTAATTTTACTTATACGATTTCCATTTAAGTTATAACTCGTACTGTACAGTACCATAAAATCGCTTAAATACAGAGTAACATCGTGCCTGAATTACCTTTTGTAGATTGTGTTTTAAATATGCTGATCCAAAGCTTATCAGTCTTAAGAAATATGATCAAAGCTACGAATTTTAACACATTTTTTAAAATTGGAAATTTATATGAAAGTATTAAAATATTAATTTATTTTTACCTAATAGATATATAGTAATTATTTGAATCAATTGTGAAATTCAATAAGTAAGAGTACAGTATTTTGTTACTATTTTTATTTCCGATAAATTCTCAATACTTTACTAAATTTAAATTTATTTTACTAAAATGAATTTTTTAAAATTCGAATTGAATATTTTTTGTCAAAAATCGTCAAAATAATTTGAATTATGCAATTTCAGAAAAATTAAACAATTTTTTAAAATTGACGATTTTAGGAAGTAAAAAATATTCAATTCGAATTAAAATATTTTAATTACATCACATAATTTTTTATTTTTTAAAATTGTGCTTTTCACTTGATATTCTTCTGATGTACTATACGGAAATAAGGCAGAAATTTTAACTGTATGTGATTAGAATTAAAAATTGTACCGCGAATCTTTATGCAAGAAAAATGTATGTCTTGTGTATTTTTCAATATCAGTCGCAGAAAAATTTAGAAAAAAATTCTGGAAATGTTACATTGGTCAATGTTGTTATCAATAACAGTAATCTGTAAATTGTCATCAGTAGTATTTGAAATAATTACAGCTACTGATGACGATGCGCACTCAATTCATCTTTGATATCTCAATTACTTAAAACTGACGAAATTGTCTGGTTCGCATATAAAATGTATAAATTTAATTAATTACAATATAATAAATCATTTAAAAATAGATCACCAAGATGCATATTACATTATAATTCTATCTGGTTATTAAAAATTACCTAAATTTATATAACCAACTCAGTAAGTGATTAATGTGCGATTTAATTAATAATAATGTACTTACAATACGTAATCTGCCATGTACTGTAGGTGTAAAAATTGTGATAAAAATGTATTAATAATTTTAAGGATCATAGTGACAGAAAACCAATAGAAAATAACCGATTTGGAGTTAATAAATCATCAGTCATCGACAGTTCAAAGTAGTGTACCCCTCTGCCCTTCAGTCGAGAGTTAGAGAGCTTAGAACTAAGTCATCTTTTAGTAATTTACCAGTCTTAAAAATGGATCATCGCACTTGGATTAAAATTGTATGCAAAATTTTGAAAATAGTTTCAAAAATGAACCAAGTGATTAAGACAGTTTTTGGAAATGGCACCAAAAATTTGAAAGTGGAGAAACATCAACTGAAGACAAAGAATTCTGTTGTCAAACTTCTTGTACAATTGAATTTTTTCTGATGATCTCTGGAATGAAAAATTTGCGATTTAAGAATTACATGAACAACTGAAATAGTTTCTGTGCCAGTCTTAATTAATATTCCTAAACATGAAACATTAGAAGTTCAGGCAACGATTCTTGTCAGATAAAGCTGTTGCGGCAGGAAATTATTTGAATAAGCTTTACATTGATCCCGAATTTTCTAATGTATATAAGAAATGTACGAAATGAGTGTTCATAGATAATTGTAAATCCCGTAAGTACAGTATTCGCTTTGGAAATCGACGCCTTCAAAATTCAAAAAGGGCAACAAATTCGCTTAATGGAAAGACTAGTTCATTTAAATTAACACTAATATTAAAAGTTTTGGATCGTTTGCTAACAAAAATTTAGAGAGATTAAATCGAAAGAGTCGCAAAAGAATGATATTTAGTATTCATAGTAATGCATCACTCATAACATTCTTATTTTCAATTTTGGTTTCTAAATGTTTCACTATTATATCACAATCGCCGAATTTTTACCGTATTTGCTATATGATTTTGTTTCTTAAGATAAAATGACTTGAAGGAAAATTTGGAATACGTGAGCAGCCAATCAAAAAGAATTCGATAGGCCTTCTAAAGGGAACAGGTAGGATTACTCTCCGTTTTTCTCTTTCCTAATTAGTTTTATTTTAACGTAGTTAATTAAAGGGAATTTCATTTTAAATTGCATTTCAAAATCTGCATAATAAATAGTACAGTCAAAAATCTTAATTTCTCATATTTTTCTGTTTCAAATAAAATTGATTCATTTTAAAATAAATATAATAATTATAGAGTTATTTATTATCCAAAAATTGCGAAATTTTAATCAAAAACATGCTTTTGTAATTTTTAAATGCATTCTTGTGTTTTCACATTAAACATTCATGTTTTTCCATTACTTTTAGATAAATTACTACTAACACAATATTTTCCATTCACGAAACCTATTACAGAATTCCATATAGAGGTGAAAAATTATTTTTCTGGCAATTATATTCGTCATATTTGTATAATATTTCAAATAGAAAACTTTTTATAAAAACTAACAAAAGAATCCATATTGCCGAAATATTTAATACACAATCTTAGTTCATAGGTATCTATTGAAAAATCTAGAGAATATCTGATTTATTTCATTTTTCTGGAGCTTATTCTAATGAATTCATACATAGAGAAAAAAATCTTAAATCTCAAAAATTCATGCAGAATCGGATTTTGTTATCTTGAACAATACTGAAATGTATAGAACGAACGTTATAAATATCAACACAACTAATGTACACATGAAGATAACCTGCACAAATTCAATGACTAAACAGCATTTTCGCCAACCACCTTGCAATATTTACAAATTATTTAAATCGTTAACAGCAGAATACTTAATTATATGATGCTAAAAATATATTTCGAAGTTAAAACAACGATTTTGAATTGTTCATAGATGCAACAACTTGTAACATTGCCTTTACAACTGTTTTCAACAATAAAAAACTGAGTATGTTGAAAAATGTATATAAAGGCACAAATATATATGTTATGAAAAAATAGATTATTGAAACGAAACAAAAAAAAATTGTCTTTAAAATAAATTTACTTCAGTTACGATATAAAAAGTTTTCTTTGAATGCAAAAATCTGAATGATATCAAGTTAAGAAACAGTTTAAATAATGCCAATTCATTTTGAAATTATTGCTAAGTAAGATTTTTCAAAATGTTCATAATGTTTCAGTAAGAGCGAATTTTTAAACAATTTTATTTTCATTTGATCAACTTTAGTAAAAGATATATAAGTTGCTGAAAATTTTATATCTAATAAAAAACTGGTGATAATTTCAGACAGATATTTCTGCATTAAAAATGTTCACAATTGTATAGCAATTGTTTGATTAATTGTTAGAGTTTGACCCGATATTTTCGATGAAACAATTGAAAATTGGATGAATAAATTTCGAAATGGAACTTATTATTTTGATAAATCAGCTTAATTCGATATAATATATAGTGTAGTATTTTTTGGGAGATAAGTTAAATTTTTCTCAAACTTTGTTTAAACTTGTGGACCTACCTATTTATAGATCGATTATACATAATTATAATAGGATACAATATAATAGCTTATTCTGAATGTTATTATTTTAGCTTTAAAATCACAAAAAACTTAGGAGAATTGAAGATTTAGAAAATATTTTCTTGATGTCTTAATTACTACAGCTTTGATACACAGCTATATTATTTTTAATCGATTATATTAAAATAATGCTTATCTAAAAAATAAATTTTGTTAAAAATTATATTCAAAGTAATTTTGATCTTTTTCATTTATAGTCGATCAACTGAAGCAATATTTCAGGCCTGCTGTAACGTAAAATCATTTATTACTGTATTACGCTATAAATATGGCTTCATTTGTGTTCTGTAAAAATCTTTAAATTACTTTTTATGAAATAATGCAGTAGTTCATTTATGTAATATTTTACTTATTATAAAATTTTGAATTTCTCTTAGTTCCTGTATTGTAATAATCATCATTCCCGAACTCCAAAAAAAATCTGTTTTAGAATTTCAATCCCCAAAAAAGTATAATTTTTCTTTCTGTTGGATTAAAGAAATATAACTTCAATAGGGATTAAAAAAAGTCATTAGTAAATGTTTTAGTAAACAGTATATATTTATAAAGATAAATCTAAAAATATATATTTTAAATAAACAAATAAAATTGTTGCAACCAGTTATTTATTTTTCTATTTATAATTTTGTTTCTTAGATACATTTAAACAATAATGTTATCTTGCTCTAAATCTTAAGTTTATTTCTAATGCAATACTGTTCGTAAATTGTTCAAGTTAGCATTTTCCATTATCATCGTTGAATTATCAGGTTATTCGATTTGTTACATACAGTATTTTGTTTTTGTTAATATTTTGAAATTTGTATAATAATAATAATCACTGTATAAAATCATTTTTGTTCTGATTGGAGTACTATTTTATTATATTATACTTACTATTAAAACAAACAGTTTATTATAACTAACTTTATAAAATTATTTTAATAAATATATCGGAATTATGTTCATAATTTCTATTTCTTATATAAATTTTTAATTATTAAAAAGAAAATCTGAAATATTTTCTCTTTATGGATGACTAATTTTAGATATTATTAGTGAATTTTAATTAGTTTTTGTTTAAATATTAAATTTGTATTATAATTTTCTGATTGGAATTTTGACCGATTTTTTTAAACGTGTTATAGTTTAAATTTTATTTATGATATCATTGATTAATGGAAAAATTTCCTAAAAAATTATCTGTAACTAATGCTATTTAACGATTTAATGTACTTGAATTGATAGATTAATGATTAATTGGTCGTAATACTTTAATAAATAACTAAAATATACTTTGAAAAATCTGTTACTAATATTTTCAATACTGTAATGGTGATGACTAATTTTTTTTTTTTTTGAAGAAATGTTTTCTTATATATTGTATTATATATTAGAATATGCTGTTTGTCTTTTAGTTTGGTAATCAATGGTTTCAAAACTTATAGGATCAATTTTTATATTAAAATATATTCTACATATTGAAAGCTTCGAAATACTGTAATCCTAAACATATGTTTGAAAAATTTAGATTGATTATAGTAACTTAAATTTATTTAACCATTTTATATAATTTGGATATATAATAAATATTAAAAATGATCATAATTCACTTTAATTTTTTCCAGAATTTAATTTATTCCATAATTCTTATAAAATATACTAGGTAAAAAGCAGAAAATTCTTTAATTTGCAATCAAAATTTTTTTCCGATCAAGCATCTAAAACTTTTTGTTAATTGCAGTAAAAGTGTTTTCTGCCTAGTGTTGTTTTTACTATTGTATTTTTTACTGATGTTAGAATGTCTACAGTTTTTATAACAACAATGTAAATTCCAACTAATATTTTTATTTATAATTTGCTTTCATTCTGTATGTAATAATTTGAAGACGATAATTAATGTGCGTAATTATTTATATTATTTTATATTTCTTTAGAAATAATTTCTTTTTCAAAGAGTTATTTAAATTAAATAAAATTTTTTCTATAAATTGAAAAACTATTATTTGTTGAATATCATTTTTCAAATGTGTGCATATTAAAAACATTTTATCGAAATTTTCTGTTACATCTTTTATAATTGAAAAAAAATAAAAAAACATATAGTATTTCATTGAAAAAATGTCAGAGTTCTCATTATTATTCAAATTATTTTTATTTAATAGAAATATATCTGAAAATATCTGCTTATAAAACAAAATCAAACTAACTAAACATAATTTTTTAACTATTAATGACTATTGTTTTCTATACCTATTTTATATTAGAATAAAGATGCATGACTGAATTGAGTTTTTAATGCAAATATATATTAAATCTAGAAGAAGTCAGTGCAATACAGTTCATTGAATTTACGTAACTTGAAAACAAACAAAAATATTATTGAATATAATACTTATGCCATGTAAATACTGTATATTAAATTATATGCAATTATGTGGTATGTGATCGCGTGATTGATCATTGCGTGTATTGTAATTATTAGTGACGTTACATCTTTATCAATTTATACCTCGTTTCCTTTTACACTTGACATAAACCTGCTGAATGGGCTGCAAAATGAACGATAGTACTGAATGGTACCCAATGCAATGTTTTTAATAGTGACGTTACATCTTTATCAATTTATACCTCGTTTCCTTTTACACTTGACATAAACCCGCTGAATGGGCTGCAAAATGAACGATAGTACTGAATGGTACCAATGCAATGTTTTTCAAATGCTCTAATAAACTTATAACTACATAAGATATATGCGTTGGTTGGTGGTTATTTCGTAATGCTATGTTTTTATTTTTTTTTTATGATGACCAATTGCTGTCATGATAATTGATCATGTAAGTTATTTCTGTTACGGTAATTTTTAATTGCTGTTGTAATTTCTTTATAAATTATAAAGTTTTGCATGAATTCGTAGCGATAATTGATAAATTTCTCTTAAAATAATGTAAAAAACATTTACATGTTTTGTCTGGCATAAATTATGCTGAATAAATGCTGAATTATGATTTATTCCATAATTCTTATAAAATACACTAGGTAAAAATATACATATAATATTTTCTCCATAAGTTACATCACGAAATTGTTTACAAAATAACGATTATAAACTTTCGAAATACACTGTATTTTTATTGGATTTAAATGCGACCATTTGCCCCGATTTCTATATTAAAGACCTTGTACATATGAAATTTTAAAAAGTAAATATTAATTTAAAATTAATTAATCAGTATAGCGATAAAAAATATTTCGTTCACGTATTGATAAATTTCTCTTAAAATAATGTAAAAAACATTTACATGTTTTGTCTGGCATAAATTATGCTGAATAAATGCTGAATTATGATTTATTCCATAATTCTTATAAAATACACTAGGTAAAAATATACATATAATATTTTCTCCATAAGTTACATCACGAAATTGTTTACAAAATAACGATTATAAACTTTCGAAATACACTGTATTTTTATTGGATTTAAATGCGACCATTTGCCCCGATTTCTATATTAAAGACCTTGTACATATGAAATTTTAAAAAGTAAATATTAATTTAAAATTAATTAATCAGTATAGCGATAAAAAATATTTCGTTCACGTTAGACATAAAAAAAAAACGGTTACATGTGAATGTGAATCAGCACTTCCTATCGAGTGGAGGAAAGATACGTGTTGCGCATGAATTCTATTTTAATACTTATGTTAAAATATCAATACAAACGTCCTTCAATAATGTCTTATCTCTCGATAAAATTTTTGTTTCTCTTAAACACAAAAAATTATTTTATTTAAAGAGTAAAATTGTATCTTACAATTTTATGTATTTTATTTATTTTAATTTGAAGTTTATAATAATTTGTATATACTTAAATTAATAAGAAAAAGGTAATTATCATAGGCTAAGTGAGATTTGAATTTTTTAAAATTACACTTATTAATTTTTCTTTTCTAATGCAAAATTTATAGTAAACCGAAATTTCAATACTTGTATATTAAGGACTTCTATAAATGATTAAAAAATTTTTGTTTGTCGTCACGAATTAAAAAATAATTTTATTTTTTTGCTAATTTAAATATAGTTTTCTTTTCGATTTTTTTGATTCCATTCTCTTGAATTTATTAAGAATAACCAGTACATAATATATTTTTCGACTAAAATGCGGTTTTACAATGCTCCGTTAAAGTTTCTGTTAGCTTTAACCACTTTTTATCTGTTTTACAATTGTTAAGTAAACGTTAATAGGTAGTTTAACATCAGTAACTACCAATTAGCATTTATCTAACAATTTTAAAACATAACTCGTGGTTAAAGCTAACGGGAACTTTAATGGAACATTGTAAAACCGAGCTTAAACTACTCGTTTTATCATAAAGCATTACTGTTATGGCTCTTCATAATGGAAGACATTATTTTTATTTTTAAGACATTATTTTCAATTAATTATAAACAAATTTTAAATTTTATGCAAGAATTTATAGAATAATAATTAATTGTAGATTTTTATTTTATTCCGAAAAACAAATTAAAAAATTAGCCAACATTAAAACTGGGATAAGTCTTATTCAGCGTTTTTTACTTGTTTAGACTGAATTTTAAAAATGGTTATCTAATATTTTAAGTGCTATATCAGTTTCTCCTCCCCTCCCATAACTCAACAACTTCAACTTTTACTTATTTACCTTAAAAGTTGAGATTTCTTATCTTAAATCCAGTCGGCTTCAAATTGTGCAACTTTGACTTGAATTTCATTTTCGAAAGATTTTAGATTTTAATTCGATTTTTTATAAAATTAATATAAATATTCGTATAAGTGACGTCATAATATACGTCAAACTCTACTTTTTCATTTGGACTACGATCGATCTTTGTGAATCATGTGATAGACGAATGGTTAATGCGTGAACAGGTGGAAGTAGAACCCTTTTTTTTTTTGCATCTTTATCTCTTAACCGTTTCGCCTACAAATGGAAAATTTTAAAATTCTCAGGAAAAATTATTTTAGTTAAAAACAGAATTTTCAGAAATTTTTATAATTTCTTCATATGCAATTTATAATACAGCATAGCAAAATATTAATTGGCTGTAATTGTGGTTCAAAAAATATTAAATTATGTTATAACCAATAAGCTGTGTTCATTTTTTACTATTTAATATATTTGTGAATTTATTCAATTCACTGTTAACTTCCAGACTTATATAATAATTAAAATTAGATTGCATTGAGTTATGCCAATATAAATAGCTTAAACGAATGCCAGCTTTATTAAAATACGGTATATTAAAAGCAGAAAGAATTTTTAAAGATAGTTCGGATATAATTGATGTTATTGGTATTTTGAGTAACTATCTAAAATTAAAAACTGGGAATTTGCAAGAGACAGTTATTTGTATTTTAAATGTGATGTAATGTCCTTGATTGAAATCTATGCTGCTCATATCAACTGTCTGTTGATAATACTGTCTGAAGCTCGTAGTTCTAAGTTTAGAAATTTAACTTATCCCTACAATTTTTTTTAGTAAAAGTGAAGCACTTTCGTTCGATATAATGCACTTCTTTTTAGAAAATAAAAGTTTACAAAAATACTGATATAAGATGACAATGCAGTATATATACTTTTCTAACTGCTTTCATATAAATTGATCAAATGCTTCCCAAATTATATTTAAATCGAATTTATCTGACTAAATGAACTTTAATCAGAAAAAATTGAGAAAACAAAAGTAGTAAAGTTAAACATTCTTACAATCTATATATATAGTTTATATCAATATAAAGAAAATTTGCTTCTCTCAAAATTTTTTAAGAAATCATACGTATTAATTGATTCAAAATTCAATTAGAATTAAAACTGTTTATTGAAGGTCGGTTGTTAAAAGTTTTATTACTGAATCAATGAAGATTAATGTAGCATTAGTTATTCAAGGATTATACTGACGGATTAATTATAATTTTATTGTTAACTCCCAGCAACTACTAATATAATCGAACGTATTGCTCAATAGAGCATAAAAGCGCAAAATGATTAGATGTCAAAGAATGTTTAATCTTTAATTACCGAGTTTCATCAATTTTTCTAGATTAGAAAATATGTAAGTTTAGTTTATGTAATGTGACCTACTGTAAATGGAAAATTATATATCTTAAGAGGTTTTTTATATGTTTTTCTGGAAACGTATGCGCTCAGTACAGTACATTCGTACGCAACTGTACATTATCATACATGTTAACAGTTTAACACATCAGTGGGAAGGATAAATACCTTATTGTTGATGTCTTGATGTTGGTAAGATCAATTGATGGTCTATCAGTACTGGATGCATTTGTCTACAGCGAGGGAAGCAACAAAAAATAACTTCAAGAGAAAGTGGAAAGAGTTCTCACTGGAAACTGACAATGAATATGGATGGACAAACAAGGAGATGATCTCAGCAGCGAAGGACAGACGACTCGGAAAACAGCATCATCAAATGGGATGAGACAAAAGAAGACTAGGAAGATCACCGTAGGAAATCAGGAAAAAGAACTCGATCCTTTGTTCAATGGGTCTTTATATCATTGACTGTCTCCTCCCCCCATCACTCCTAAAGCAGGCAGCCTCAAGGTGACTCTTCTTGGCCCAGGTTTCTCTCTCGGTCCTTATCCAGACCTGACAACCCGGGTCATAAATTCGTAAAAATCACCAATATTTTATTAATTATTTTTGATGTGGTTTTCAATGCAGCCCCCCTTATCTTTGTACTTTATGATAACTATGATTATTCTTGTTCTTAATCATAGTCTTTCGTACATGATGTTTTTCACTAGTAATATTGATGAGTGCTACTAATTACTCTGTTTTCATCTTTTGCCAAATCATGTGACCCTCATGATTTCTTTTGTCCAATCATGTGACTCTCACATAATAGTTAGTATAAAGTTATATATTCTTTTTTAATATAAAATAAATCCATAATTACATGAAATTGCAGAATAGTTGATGGCATCATTTCCAATTTTTTATTGAGCATAGTCACACATGCATGGTCATATGACTACATGCATGTGTGACTATAGATCTGTAGATCATTTTATTTATAATTATAGCCATGCAAGAATCATAAACAAGATGACGACAGATTTTTGACACTGAATATCAACTTTTATTTCTGAAACTGAAATATGAAGCATTTTTTATTTTTTTGTGTTGTTTAGATTTTAAATAAATTTTCCTATCAAATCGAGGTTTTACAGTATTTTTATTCTAGATTTTCAATAGATTTTGAATAATTTTTGTGTTTATATTATCATCAAAAATAGAAAAAAAATAAAAAATTACATTTGTAAATCAGTAAATAGATTACATGCTAGAACTGAGGAAATGCAATACTGTATTTGTTAATTATTAATAAAATAGAATACAAAATAATTAATAATTATTATTTTAGTGTAAACTTTTGATAATTAATAGTTATTTTATATAAATTTAAAATTTTATGATATTTCTAAGCAAATAATTGCATCATTATAATAATAGATGCCATTCCAAATTGAAGATGCTGGTCATCCTGAGAAATTTTTCAATAAAATAGCCAATATTATAAAATGCTACTTATTTAATTATTATTTACATATATATTAAAATTTTCCATATACAGTCACTCCTCTAGTTACAAACATAATTTATAAGTTTTGTTTGTAAATTGGATTGTTCATAACTCAAATTTAGTTGCTGTTATTTTGGCTCCAAAAATACTAAAATAACTTTATATACTGTATATTGTAATGTATTTCACAATTGGACCAATTAAAAGTTTATTATTTCATAGATTTTAATGAAAAGTTCTGAATATAAAGCAAGGAATTTTTGGTAATTGCTATCAACTTGAAATACTGCTGTAATATGTTAACTATATAATTTTACATTATATTGGTTGCTAGAACATTTTGCTATCATATTTTTTAAAATTATTGAAGAGTTTTTGAAAAAGAAATTTTGCATTTGTAAATATGAATATTCATAACTAGAGGAGCACTTGTATTTTATTTCTATTTGCTAAGAGAGAATCCATAAACTATAATGCAATTTGAGTAGGGAGGAGGTAATAGATTTGTGACAATAAATAGCATAGAAGAGGGAGGGATTCATGCAAATTGTGATGTCACAATGTAAAAATGTTAGTTTTATATTTCTATGATTAAAAATTTTTTATAAAATACAAAATGTTTTATGCTTAGTTGTTTGAAAAATAAAGACTGTAATGTAACATATTTGGAGATAAATTTTTTATAAAATATAAGATATATATCTAGCTGTAAGACATTTATCTTAAATGCTTATTTGGAAGTTAAAGAATATATGTAACAAAATACCAGTGTAAAGTAATTCTTATTTTCTACTATTTTGTGTACAGGTGCTCCCCTATTTATAATCATTCAACTTATTATAATTGCTCATAAAATATTCCAAACTTGCTTATTTACATAGCATATTAGCTATAAATATTTTTTTGTTTTATTAGAAATGTAATAAAGTAATTGCTTACCACCTTCAAAGATCCAAATTCAGTTCCAGATGATTTTATCACTTGGAGAATTTGGGATCAAATTTGAATAATTTTACCATTTTGGAGGATCCAAACTTCTATTGTCTACTGTAATACTACTGAAACTACTATTATTATGCATTTTTGACTTACAATATTTTCAATCTATAATGGGATTATCAAAACATAACCCCATTATAAGTAAAGGATCACCTGTACTTTTGTTGCTTTTATACAATTTGAAGAAAAATTTTTAAGAAGAGGAGGCAGTTTCAAATTTCTGATATTATGATCAAAGGGATCAAGATAGAGTTCGACTGCAAAAGGGATATCCAGCCAACCACCTTTCACTATTAATATATATGATTCATACAATTACATACATACAGTTCTTATGCATACATACAACTCATTCTTAATTTTTCGTGCACTTGTGATAAAAAACAACAAAGGGGAAGGAGGGTCAAATAATGTTTGAAATAATGTGACATACTCAATTAAAAGCAACTAACGTACAGGGGATAAACCATTTTACAAATTAATAATGAACAAGCCAAACTTCCCCTGGTGGATAAAGTTTTAAGTTATAATAATTATTCTAAAAAATATAACTTAAAACTTTATCCACCAGGGGAAGTTTGGCTTGTTCATTATTAATTTGTATAATGTGACATAGTTTATAGATGTTCTTTAAGATATTATTTGTTCATAAGGAATATTCTTAAAGATATCTTCCAAATTCATTAATGAGAAATTCATATCAATACAGTAATAATTTTTTAAATTATAACTAATAAATTCAAAACTAATTAAATTAATTAGTTTAACAATAAACAAAATTATTGTAGTGATATTACCTCAACAAATATGATGGCCATTACTGTATTTGCTTATGAAGATTAACTTGATTCCTTGATAGGTCATTCCATCCCTGAATCCATTACTGGGACTTTCAACAATTTTTATTTCATAGCAGAATATTGTTGTTAAAATATAAATAAAAATATAATAAACAATGTAATTGTGGCAAATAATATCTTTACAAAAAATGCATTTAAGTTTATTAATATTATTTTTATTTATTTGATTTAGTGAAAATATTCTTTGTTTGAAATTAACATTATGGGAAGTGACCAATTGTTAAGTTGAATAAACATGAAATATTAATATTGAAATGATGAAAGTTAAATAATAATTAAACTGATAGTAAAACAGAAATAAAACTATGTAATGCTTTGTGAAACAGTTAAGAAGTATTTGTTTTTCCACAAATTAATTAATTACAATAATTAAAATTTAGAAATTAATTAAAAATTACAATAATTATTAAATCTTGGATGGTGGCACTCTTAGTTTAATTAATTCAGAAATGGTACTAACATTAGCCTAAATTATTCCCAATTATTAAAAATTCTATTAATACAAAAAGTTAATTTGGAAAAATTAGATTCAATTTGATATATTCATAGGCTTAATTATATTTTTTAAAGGATGGAGACATATAAATATCTCTCTAGTTATGAAATCTATGCATATGAATTATTCCATTTTATTTTCAAATTTTTGGGAAATTCAGAAATTGTACAAAAATTTTTAAAATGTTATGATAGGAAAATAGTCTGGCAGCAAATATATTACAAAACTAATTTATTATTTAAACATTAGTATAGTGTCTGAAAATTATAATAATAAATCTGGCTTGTACCAAAATCTTCACTCTATAATAGAACATTTATTTCAGAAAGTCAAATATGAGACAATAATAATTGGTGTAATAAATAGCATATGTTATATAATGTAGTATATTTAAAGTACCGTATTTGCCGGCGTATAAGACTCACTTTTTTTCTTTGAAAATAGGTCTGAAAAACGGGGTGCGTCTTATACGCCGATACTCAGTTTTTGATTACATTCATTTCTGGAAATTTCCTCTATTCGGAGTTATGCGATTTCTTTCTTGTTTCCTTGCGGAGTGTGGGAATATTAGTTACGTAGAGTTCAATGAATGCGCATGCGCTTTCATCGACGATCACAGCTGGGCCTAGCATTTCTCAAGTTTGTGAATGGGTCAAAGCTTCATGGGATGCTGTGAAAACAGAGACAGTGGTTAAATCATTTAAGAAATGTGGCATTAGTAATGCAATGGATGGTACAGAGGACAATTTGTTGTATGAGGACTCAGATGCTGATTTAGAAGAGGTTTCAAGTGACTCTTCATTTAACTCTGGAGATGAGTGTCTGGGTCTTGACGAAGAAGATTAAAAGGTGTTCTTTCCCAGGTAGATTGGGTATTTGCAGAAAGTATTTGCTGTTTGTATTACTTTATATTTAAAATACTGTAAATTCATTATAATGATCAGTAATAAAGTTTTATCCTTCAAAAATGTGTATAAAAAAGAGGGTGCGTCTTATGCGCCGGTGCGTCTTATACGCCGGCAAATACGGTAAGTTTGGTATCTCTGGATTCAGTGTAATCTAAATAGCACTTGTTACTTTAATTATTTCTATTTGTAATTTTCTGAAAACATTTCTAAAATTTATTGTTCAAAGTTATTTTTTTTAATTATGCTTCTAACATGTTCAGAATAATTATATTCACTGTAATTACAGAATATTTAAATTGCTTATTCAGTTGTATATATTCTTTAGTTAAAACTACGAATTAGAGAATTACAATTAGATAGGGAAAGGGAACAGCGAGATCATGCAGTAATGTTAAGAGAATTACAACATTTATTATCAGAAGAAAGGAACAGAAAAGAAAGTTTAGAATTACAGGTAACATTTTTCATATATTCATAATTTTATATGAAAAATATTTAATAACAATTTGATTATTAGAAGAGTGAATAAAAATAAAAAAATGAAATAAAGCTTTTTGCCTGATGTTTTATCTTTTGCCTTAAACAAAGATTATTCAATAAAAAATTTCAAATAGGAAAAGAGATTGAATATATATTCTTTATATTTAATAATTTACTTTTCTCTTAGTAAAATATAGTGATTTATAATGTAAAGTGATTTTATAATATTTATATTTTATACTTCACATCATAAATCACTTTATAATTGATTTTTTCATCTCTGAAAATTGATTTAATATTATAGATAAAATTATAGAAAGAAATCAGATTAGAAGATACTGCATAGTCATTAATTTTAATTTCTTAAAATTAATGAATATGAAGTATGTAAGGCTGCCATAAATTCTCATTTTCTTGGATGTAATCCTCACTTTGGTTTTCTGGACTATTGTCTATGAATAATTTATAAATTTTAAAGAATGTCTAAATAGTTCTATTAATTTAAATAAATAGCTTTTACTAAAGTAACATAAATCACAGAAACAGATATAGTCCAGTAAGCAGCAATAATTGTATTATAGAAATATATTTGACCAAACAAAATGATTATCATCATCAAACTTATAAAAAATAACATTTTTATCTCGAGTGTAATATATATTGATCATATTTTCTCTAATTAAGTTAAAATTATATAGAAAATATTTTGCTTTCCAAATCACATTTCAATAAATCCTTGTACTTGTAGAACTGCAAATCATAATTATTTTATATAATCTTTTTGCATTAAAAAATCCAAACTAAAGGAAAATATTGTTTAAATAAATAAATAAATTACAATTACATAAATATAAAATAAGATACTAGACAAGAGCTTTAAAGTAAGCCAGAAGAAATGTATAATATATATGAATCTGAGAATTTATTGTTAAATAAAACTGTGAATATGATGATGAAAATGAAATCTACTTTATGATTAGGTTAACTTTATAAATAATAATTATTTTTATCCTCATAATTTATTTGTATATTTTATTTCCAGTTACGAACCTAGAGAATAAATTAGTTTCTATAATTCTGTCCTTAATATTGATACTCCATGTTGATAAAACTACATCATTTAAAAAATAAATTGTAAATTGGAGAGAATTTTATAAAATTTTAGTAATAATACTCAAAATTCTTTAGGCTTATAAAAATAAATTTATAAATAGATATAATTATCTTTGGGAATCTCAGATTTAAAAAAAAATTAAATAATAGATGCAAAAATAATTGAGACAGTCCAAATCCTATTGTTCAGAAATATAGCTTTCATATAGACAGTAAAATTAAAATTAATTAATAGAGATAAATATGAAAAAATTTGAAAGTGATATTTGGTTAATATCGTAAATATCTAATGCTTGATTCAGTGCATATATAAAATGAAATATTTAGAAATTTTGGAAGGAAATCGGATATTTCATCAATAAATAATTTTTTTTTCATTATATCTATAATTCCGTGTTTAAAATCAATATCCAAAGTCCTCGATGAATTTCAAAAATTATGCAGTTTTAATTTTTGATAAAAATATTTATGAACCAAATATTATAAGTTACTTCCTGATACTTATGAATACGAATTGTTTGTTTTAAAATTTTATTAGAAAATATCAAAATTAAATAATTTCTTTTCGGAACTAAATCAAATTTTATGTATATTATGAAAATTAATAATAATTATTTCAAATACAGTATATTATAGTTTTAACGAAAAAATGTCATTTATATAGAAAATGTAGAGTTCAATTTTACTATTTAACAAAATTTCAATTAATAGTTAAATATCGAGGGAAAAATTGTTTCTACTCTATGTGAACGATATTTCATTACTAACAATTTTGGAAACTTTTAATAAAAAATGAGCCAGAAATTTAGTAAATTGTCATTCGTCTTTATCTAGTCGTATATCATTGTTTAATGACATATCCTCTTTTTTTTTATCTATTTATATATATAGAATCTTTTATTTTTAGAAATACTGTAGTCTATAAAAATTATTAGTAAACAGCTATCAGACCGTATATCGGATGGCGATAAGCTTTGAAGACGACATAGTCTACTTCAATAAAGAAATTTTCTTTGATTTATAATGTTTATTCCTATATTAGTAGCATACGTATAATCAATGGATGTACCTGAATATTATCTAGAAAATATTTTTTTTTTATTCTTAATGTTTTTAGTTTATTTATATGCTTATTTTCTGAAGAGCATAATAATTTCAAATTAAATTTATCATTTGAAAGTACAGTAACTTTTTCTAATAAAATTATCTTGATATACTGTATTAACATTTCCTTTCGCAATCTAATAATAATAATAATAATAATCATAGATTTATTAATTTTAATTAACTTGTTTCGAAAGATTTTTTCAATAAGATATTAAATTATCATTTAACGCATTTAATAAAAATTTACATACCATAATTATATAATTGATTATTAATTATCGTTATAATCATTTAATAATTCTATTTTATATAAAACTGAATACAGTACTATATTGCAATTAATTCAGATAATCTACATTAGCAACAGTCATTTTGCTAATTCAGTCAATTTTTTACAATTTAGTTTTGAGTTAATATATTTGTCTGAAGTAAAATTAGGCCTTGAAGGTTGATTTTTAATCTAATTTAAAAAAAATTGTGTAAATGTTATAGTTACATTGTTTTCTATTCACTCTGGCTGGCGAACTTATTGCAGTTTTTCCACTTCAGTTTTCACTTTATGTGCACTTATAAAATTTTATTTGTTAAGAACTAACAATTAAGCATAATCATTTAAATTTATCAATGAAACATTTAATGTATCCAATTTTCTCTTGCTTTAACAAACATTTAACAACTATAAAAGTTTAGATTATTTATTGCTTAAAAGCTTCAGATGAACTATTAGAATTTCATAGGTCTATAGCAGGTTAAAAATATTTTTATAAAATACAACTTAAGTGTAGGAATTAGCAACAGTCATTTTGTTTCAAATTACATTACTGTACACAACTTTTCATTTATGCTTCGATATGTTGAGAGAAAAACGATAAAATTTTAATCGAGATGTGTTGAAAATATTCAGATTATGCAAACTACCGGGATATATTTAAATCTGAAAAATATAGATAAGAAAAATCTTTGTTAAATCCAAATCTGTCCTGTTTCTATGCGTTGTAAAAAGTCCGACATTAGAAAATAAATCAATCTTTATGAAAACAAGTAAAAATAAATGAAAAAATAATATTTCGGTGAGAGAAAGTATTTTTCCCAATAAGAAAAAAAAATGCATTTCATGTTTTTATCTTTCGAAAGATGAATTTTAAGATTCGATCGGAAATAGTACATTTTTTGCATAATATAGATATAATAGAATTTTTTGTAATTTTTGTTGTATTAATTTGTTTAGATTGCAGTTTAAATTTTAAAATATTAAGATATTTGAGCCTCTATTCTAATTAAAAAGAGAAAAGTAAAATATTATAATATTAATTTAATTACAGTATTAAAACATGAAATAGGTAAATTAAGCTTGCTGATTTCAAAACGATTAGCAATAAAGTCCTTGAGTAGTTGAATTATACAGAAAAGTCGATTATGGTTTCGATTATTATCGTTGAATGACATCTTACACAAGTTACAAGGAATAAAATATTAGCTATAATTATACATGTCCCATTGTTATGCTGTATTTTAATAAAGCTGAAGAAGAATTTTTAAATCTGAATGTATAATATAATTGGCGTAATAAATGCTGTTCGTTATGGTTAGTTAATTCACATTGTTTTAAGATTTTAAAAATAATAATAATTATAATGCATGCTTAATCAAACAAGTTTCTTTTCCTGCAACTTGTGTTGCAAAGAGTGAGAATCTCCGACTGTAGTATTTCTTATCTGTTTCACACAGGTTATGAAGCAGTATAAAAATTTGATAAAATAGATCAGTTTAGAAAACAAAAAAAGTAAGTAAAAAAAGAAGTGAAAAATTAGGTCAAGTCTTAAAACTGATCAAAACAACTATATTCTTATCACAAAAATAACATGAAGAAAATTTTAGTCCTACAGTTTCCTCTATTTTTGCAATTTTAATTTTGTTTGATAAATCTCCATAACTTAAAAAATGATATTATATATTGGTTTGCTGCTTTTACAAATGAAATATTTCAGATTAGCGGTTTAGTGCTTATAAAATTCTACGTGCTATTTTCCACGTTGAAAATGTAGTTTATTCATATACAGTAGTTGCGTCTGAAACAGATTATTCATAAAGTGGGGAACCTTTCATGTATACCGGAAGAAGGAACTTTGATCTGGCACATGGTTATCATTGTTGACGTCATTGATTAACCAACCAATTGGTGACAGTAGACTATTATCCGGTGATATTCAGGTTAAAATGCCAGTTTCATGAAGCTAACGTCAGTCGCATACTTCGCTCCTCTCTACTTCAAGATGATGTCTTTCTTCATCTTCTTTGCTTCTATTTTCGTCGCCGTCAAGTAAGTCTTTTTACTTTAATACATACTTTTTTATGATTACTTTTATCATAATTTTTTCCTGTTAACAGTTTTCGTAAATACAAAATTTTGTGAATAATTTTTGTAAAAATAGTTTTATCTTTTTTTTAAATATCTATTTTAAAATTTTTATTTCAACAATGATGCAGTTATGAACTCTATTGCATCATATTATAGTTATTGAAAAAAAGTATTTTGCAAACTAGTTCTTGTCTGTGTCACATACAAAGATTTTTTTCTGATATAGTGCAAGCCTATATAATTTTTTTTTTGTTTGGTTCTAAAAACTTTTTTAATATTTAAACAGGCTGAAAAGTCACACTGCTATTAAATTTTTTGTAAAAATATATTTGAATATTTAAATGAATTATTAAGTAATATTGACAAATAAATAATATTGAATAAAGCCTAAGTTATAATTAGCCTTACGTCATTATATAATTGAACATGCCATGCCTGATCCACTTATCACCATGTTAGAATAAATTTTTATTTTTTGATTTTCTTGCAGAAATATATCCTTGACAGAAAATTGCATAAATTCATTTCATAATTTAGTAGGATTGTTTGATCAGATTGAAATAAGAATTTATATACTTTATTTTCTCTGAAAAATCACAAATTTGATGATAAAATATAAAATAATACTCATTATTTATTTTTAAGAATTTAAATGGGATCCATCTTTGAGGGGAAAAAATTGAATTAGCGATTGATGGAAACACGTTACTTCGACTGCAAGGTCTTATATGCTGTAATATTTGCATGTCATTGGAAAAAGTTATTTCGAAAAATAATTAATAAAAATACAAGGCGAATTTAATATTCATTTTTCTTTAAACCATTTACATTATTTAAATATGTCATATTACCTATATTGATAGCGATATCCATACAAAGTTGAATATAGTAAAATTTATTTTATAAATAATGTTATAAAATGTTTAAAAGGTTTATTTATTTATTTACACTTTTATAAAATATAAGGACTCTATAAATATTACCTTATATGTAAAATTAATACTTGGGCACTAAATCCTAACAGTTATTTCTCTGTTTTTCTCGTAATATTTGTGAAAAAACTGTTATGCATGTTTTGATTTTTATAACGTATTTAATTGAATTATTCATAGATGTTGTTTAAGTTAATACTCGTTTGAAAGGAGTATAAGTAAAACTGTCGAAGCGTAGAAGTTGTCCTTGATCGAAACTCCGGTCACTGCTCCCAATACAGGTATTCCTATCGAAGCTAATATTGATAAGTCCTATTGAGATATTACCATTTTTATTATCTGTCGTCTATTTAACTGTATTGTCGACAGTTCAAACAGTTTAAAGAGTAAAGTATGTTTCAAAGGGGAGCCGTTACGACGGCGATGTACTCTTGTCATATGCTTTTATCACCATCCATAATAGATTTTTTAATCAGAACAAACAGCAATAATTAATTTGGATAAGAAATAATAATTTAAATATATCCGGAAATAAACGAAATAACCTATTTTAAACTTCGAAAAAGTTATTATCTTCGGACAGAAAGTAGTTTCATAAATATAGGACACGGTTACTCGTTCCAAATTATTTTATTATTATTATAAAATTTTGAAAGTTTAAAATCGTGAAATAATAACATAAAGAGACTGGCCGCGATTTTGAGCCTAAATATAGTTCTTAATATAGAAGAAACTCTGAGGTAAAAATTGAAAGTTTACATTTTTCTTTAGTAAAATTAATCTTGTTCGCTTTTAATTAAAAAAGATTAAAAGTTATAAATTTAGAAAAAGAAATTTAAAATTCTGAAGATGTTTACAAAAATTTAAAATATACATCTGATAATAGCTTTCATTGATATTTATAATTCCAAAATATGAACTTTATATGACTATAGAATAAAAGAATTAAAATATAGTAAATATGTTAAAACTATAAGATAAAATTTCCTCTGAAATTATTGTTTTAGCAGAAAAAACTTGTATGTAATAGTCAAAACTGCACGTTTATAGCGATATCAGTCTATAAAGAAATTTTATAGCCATCGTTATAAAAATATTAGTTTTATGGCAATATTTGCTTATAAAAATGTTGACAAGTCCGATAAAGTTTACTAAATCTGTTAGGAGCGATGAAAATTACAACAAAGAAATAAAAACCTTATGTAAACTTAAAAGCTCTTATTTCAAAACTACATTATTGCAGAACACTTAAAGATAATTCAGAATTTGTTAACATGAATATCAGTAGTTTTTAATTGATCTACGCAATTTTTTTGAAATATTGTATATCTGACATTAAATTACTGTAATCAGTTTGATAATTTCAAGGTCAGATGTGATGATGCATTTTTGTCAAAATATATACTATATTAATATTATATTTAATTAGCGGTTTCTCATAGTAGCCTAATCAGACGCATAATTAATGAAATACTATATTTATACATTTTCTTAAAAATTATTAATTTTATACAAACATTTTATTTTTAAATGAATAAAATATTGTGGATGGTAACAAATTATTGTTGATAATGGGATAAAGTTATTTGATTAGTTATATGTCAAATTTCACAAATCAAATATTATCATAAAGTTTAAACAACTAATATTCTGACACCATGAATTTAAAAAAATTAATGTAAATATGTTTAATAAATTTGAAAATACTTTATCAAAAGAAGTCAGTGTTAGTTTATTTTAAAAAACATTATATAAATTAATAAATCTAGTTCAATTTATAGTTGTATAATGTTTAATAAATGAAAAAAATAGTATAATGAAACAAATTGAGTTAAAATTATATAAAATTAATTGTTGATAAAAATTCATTGTTGCATAGATATATTTTAAATATGATTTTACATTTGATCATGATTTAATTAAATCATTTTTAAATGATATTATATTAAGTTTATTTTAAGTTATTTAAAAATATAAATTTTAAAAATGATCAAAACATTTTTTCCCATTTATATAAAATATATTTCATTTTGTTAAATTATTTCAGCACTTTTATTTAAATTTCTTTGCTTTTTTCTTGGAAAGAAAAAATATTTTCTCATCTTATATTTCTTATAAATATTTAATTCCTTATTTAAAAATTTTTTTGTTAAAAATTTCCATAAAATTTTTCTTCCATATTATTAAGACTTAAATTATAGCTTTTCTTATCATCTAAAGATTAAAAAATAAAAAAATACATAATCTACATCTTTTATTTCTATAAAAAGAATTGAAAAAAGCAGGTATATCAATAGATTGATAATGTATCATTGTGGAGAAGGGTCAAAAGGAGATCTTTTATCAAATAGAATTTATCTTTAATTGACAGTTTGGGTCAAAGTGCCAACTGTCTGTATTTAGATTCCATCTTAATTTGACCTTCAGGCAATTGGATAAATTAATTTCTTCCTTCTGTCAAGGTCAAGGTTGAAATGTTTTTATAACAAAAATACTTAACATTTGAGTTCACATCTAACTCTAAAAAGCAAATGAGTCATCATCCATATATTGAAAAAATAGTTACCTCTGATTTCAAAACTGCCTAATACAATCTTTGTTGTCAACATTAATTTATTTGATAATTTTTTAAATAGTATACTGTATTAGCTTATTTGCTAAAAAATTGTAGATTTTATGTGTCAACAGACCTTCTATAATATTTATTTCAGACCAAGACTAATTTTAAAACATACAGTTAAGGGGCCATAAAGGGAAATACTTTTTATTTTGATTGACATCCTGCTTTAATAATAATATCATTTTCTTTTTAATGGTTTTCATTTTAGTCAAATACAAAATATTGGAAAGAATTCAAATAAAATTTTCATGTTTAATCTGTTTTCACTTCATTTATCCAATAGTATTGATAAAATTTGATTAACTTTTAATTACCCCAAAATTTTTTTTATTAATTTGAAAATTTTAAATTTTGTGATTATTTTAGATTTTATTTTTGATAATGAAGAATTAGCTTAATTTTGCATAATTTGCTATTGTTGTTCAGCTTTTGATATTTCTTTGATAAAATGTATAATATAAATTGTGTTTAAATTATAACTAAATTTAATTATTTCTTATGAAATAATATAATTATTCAAATAATTACAAATAGAAACTTTTTCAATATTTTATTCCAGTCAGTTGAAAAAGTATTTCTGTTTTGCTTGTTTTCCAGAATTAAACTTATTTCATTGTTTATATTTTCCAAGAAAACTTTTTTCTTCTTCAGATACGTATTCAGAAATAACTAGATATATATTTCTATTAATTTTAATTATTTAAATATAAAAGATTTTTAAATATGTACACCTGAAGATGTAGAAACCAATTTTGCTGAAAACACATATTTTTAAATCTGATAGAAAATATTACTCAAACAGATTTTAAATAATAAAAATTAATTTTCATTAAAATTTTTAAATATGAATATACCAGTATATATTTTTGTAACAGCACAGTTTCATGTAGTAAAATTTGTTGCCATTATTTTATGTTTATAATACAACATAGCTCTAAATTATCATCATGCAAAGTAAATTTTTATACTGTATTGAAAAAATTTACAGATTTCAATTTCTTTAAAATTTTATACATTTAAAATATAATAAATTACAAAAGTGTATTATATAATTCGATTTTATTATTATTTCAGTTTGAATCTGATTTCATAGAAAATAAATTTAAAATTATGAATTTGAGATTGAATTTTGATTAAAGTTCCTATTAAATTTAAATGGAATAATCATGGGATAAAAAGTTAGATTTTAAATGTATATAATAAAATAAATATAGCTACAAGACAAATTACATGTTACTTTTTAAATCCCC
Source organism: Olivierus martensii (assembly GCA_000484575.1). NCBI lineage: Eukaryota > Metazoa > Arthropoda > Arachnida > Scorpiones > Buthidae > Olivierus > Olivierus martensii. Next base: position 28,137 of record AYEL01081917.1, on the reverse strand, counting down.
ATAACATAGAGGAAGTTTATTGAAAATTTAGTAGTATATTAAGGATGGCAATTGCTTGCAGCTCTTGAATTGGACTCATACAGGGACAAAGATGTTCACATTTACACAATATAAAACTTTTTAAAAAGGATTTCTAATGCAAATACAAAGATAATTTGATTATATCATTTTTAACAATTCTCAATATCTTCCTCATTTAGATATATTTGTACAAATGTGAAAAGTGCTTTAAGACCTTTATTTCTTGCAACATTATAGACTATAAAATTTTATTAAAGCATATTGTTTAATTATAAATCCTCAGAAATAATAATTTATTTCAATTTTAAATTTGATAAAAAAAAAAAACTATAATACAATAAAATTTTTGAAATCAATTCGAAAAATATTTAAAATGATATGTTGCAAGATGCAATTTATTGAAATTTTTTATCCATTCTAAAGTTTAAACAAACTTTTATATTCATATAATCCTCTAGTCAAAATCTTTCATACATATATAAACATATAATTATCTTTCAAATTTTAAAAATTTCAAAAATTGTACAATAGTTTTAAGTATAAAAGTAATAAAATGATTTAACAATAGATGTAAAACTGCATATTTATTAAACATATATAAGCACAATAATTCAAGATGATAGAGATTTCGATTAAAGTTTTTGCTTATAATTGGATATTTATTTTAGTAGTTAAGGCAGTATTAATTGATTTCAATTAATCCATATATTATTATAGAATTCTAATTTGAAAAATGTACCATATATTTAATATCTGTAAGCTATAAGAGTAACTCAAGTTCAAATAAAGCACTACTTAGCAGTGGAGAAAATTTCATAACAAGTTTTTATTTTAATCAAGAACTAACGTTTTCGGCCTTGATGACGGCCATCATCAGGTTCACCAATTTAAATTCGTACAGAGTTCTAGAATATCAAACATTCTAAAAAAATACCTTAAGTTCTAAAATCTAAATACGTTCTATATTCAAACTTCTTTTGCGTAATAATTAGCATAAACACATATTAAGTTTAAAATAAAAATAAGAAATACAAAAAATAGGTTAGTAATTAAAGTAAAATAAAATACAAAATAAAATAAAAACGAAGGTTAGTAATTAAATAATTGCAGCTTGGGTTGTTAACTTGGATATACAGTTATAGCCTCGTATACATTTAAACATTTTAACGTATTATAACAAATATTCAGAACAAATCTATAGTTCATTTTCTGTACAGTATACGGTTTGGAAAAAATATTGGGCACAATATCCTATACTAACACTTAAGCATTGCATACTCCCATGCCTTTGGTATAGGCATGGTACCTATACCAAAGCCTTATTATTTCTTTTATACACTTGTAGTTTCTTAGTCTGTTAGGTATTGGTGTGAAGGACTTGGTTTCATTTGCATCTTCTCTTCCTTTTTGAGTCTCCATATCAACATTAACATCCTTAACTAGGCTTCTTTTCACTGATTCTAGTATGTTTTTCATGAATGGCCTTCCGTAACCATGGTCTATTCCCATTATGTTGATATATTCAGCTTCTTTCCTGGCATCTTCATCTTTGGTGCTGTACAGAATTGCCCTTCTGAAAAAGAACCTGAAGGCGGCTTTTTTGTATTGTATGGGGTCATCCGATCAGTTGGGAATGAGTAATGGTTCATACATCGGTTTTCTATAAACGGATGTTATTAACTTCCCATCCTCTGCCCTGATTTTTATATCTAAGAAGTTAATTTCTTTATTGTCTATCTGTTCTAACTTCGATACCAGTCCATATATTTCAATGCTGAGTTCCTTGGTTAATTGTTAATTTTCTCTTTGCTCGTCCATACTGTCAAGATATCGTCGACATATCGTATATATAGCTTAAGAGTCGGTTCAAATCTACATATTCTTTCGGCCTGTATAGTTCTTAAAGTTAATTCAGCCAACACCCCTGCTATGGGGCTTCCAATGGGGATCCCTCTAGCTTGTTCATAGTATTTTCCTTTAAATTTAAAGTAAGAGCTGTAGCAAATAGATGTGCTACATCCCTGATCAGTGGTGCACAAAGGTGTGAGTCTGGTATGTTTTCTAGTAAAAATCCGTAGAAAATAAGGCATGTAGGTTCAAGGTACACGGATGGGTATAAGTTCACAAAGTCGTATTTTACGAAGGTATCTCCATCTTCGAAAGTCAGATCTGTAAGTCTTTTTAGGACTTACAGATCTGACTCTTAATATTGCAGCTTGGGTTGTTAACTTGGATATACAGTTATAGCCTCGTATACATATAAACATTTTAACGTATTATAACAAATATTCAGAACAAATCTATATTTCATTTTCTGTACAGTATACAGTTTGGAAAAAATGTTGGGCACAATATCCTATTCTAACACTTAAGCATTGCATACTCCCATGCCTTTGGTACCATGCCTATACCAAAGGCATGGGAGTATGCAATGCTTAAGTGTTAGTATAGGATATTGTGCCCAACATTTTTTCCAAACTGTATACTGTACAGAAAATGAAATATAGATTTGTTCTGAATATTTGTTATAATACGTTAAAATGTTTATATGTATACGAGGCTATAACTGTATATCCAAGTTAACAACCCAAGCTGCAGTTATTTTATTTTGTATTTTATTTTACTTTAATTACTAACCTATTTTTTGTATTTCTTATTTTTATTTTAAACTTAATATGTGTTTATGCTAATTATTACACAAAAGAAGTTTGAATATATTATCGTATTTAGATTTAGAACTTAAGGTATTTTTTTAGAATGTTTGATATTCTAGAACTCTGTACGAATTTAAATTGGTGAACCTGATGATGGCCGTCATGAAGGCCGAAAACGTTAGTTCTTGATTAAAATAAAAACTCGTTATGAAATTTTCTCCACTGCTAAGTAGTGCTTTATTTGAAGTTGAATTAAAAATCATTAAAAATTCATTAGTATTGGCAAGTGATCTCTATGTACTGATATATTGTTCTTACAATATACCTAGGTTGTTTGTCAATACAGATAGATCACTAATTCATTGTTGTTTGTGGTTTAAAATATTACTGCAATCATCTGTGTTGTTAATATTGGATTTAAACCATGTTAAATCAAAATCATACCATATAAAATGAAAATTTGGTATTAATTTTACTACCATGTTAAACTGAACTCATGCAATTCAAGTTCTGTGTAAAAAAAGAATTAGGTGTAATTTATCAGAATTAAAGCTTTTAAGACTTGTGGTAAATTTAAGACTAATAATTGAAAGAAATTTTATAACTTTTAGATAAAAAAAATAAAGTCACAGTAATTAATATTTTTACTCAGGGATTAAGTAGTGCTTTATTTGAACTTGAGTTGATCTGAGTATAAGCAGGTAATACATAAATGAAGCTATAAGAGTAAATTGAATTAAAAACTTTTTGGCTTACAAACTATTCCTAAGATTTATAAGGCCCACCCTGAATATATAACCTGAAACATAAAATTGAAAACCGCAAGAGTTCAACTCCACAAAACCAAGACGCCTTAAGTTTTATAAATATGAAAATTTACAACCGAATACATTAAACACCTCATAATCCAAGACACCTTGTATTCCATAAAAATGAAAATAAAAAACCAGAAGCATAATTTAAGTCCACATAATTTCACGCTAATAGCGATAAAAATATTTTATTTACAAGCTGTGAAAAAACATGTCCTTTGCACATTTTTCGCAGTACTTAATTAATCTGATTAGCTAGAAAGAGTAAATAAAGTTTCAAAATATTGGTCAATGCAATTGACCTGAGTTTAATTCCCTAACCCAATGGTTTGATATATGGTTATTCACAGATAATTTATTAGATATCTTTAAAAAGCAACATAATGCATAAAAATAAAAGTAAATGATTAGCTGATTCAATAAGAAAAATGTTTGAAACATTTTTCTTACTGAATTGGCTTATTGCTTACCTTTATTTAGTGTCTACAGTAAGAAGTCCTATATTATAATGTGCATATATAAAACAAAAACTCTAATAAGATAAAATTTTAAATTTTTCTCCTATTTAGTTCTTGTGTTTTATATATTTTTATGTTCAGATCAGGATTAGTTTTTATTATCATAATATTTATCATGAAGGTTTGTATTATGTTTTATAAAAGTTATGTTGTACTCAATATAAAAATGAATATATAATAATTCTAAAAATTGCCAATAAATACACCTAATCCTCAATTAACATAGTATTTGAATTGCACAATTTTGATTTTGCACAGCTGAAAAAATGACACCAAACTTTTGTTTTATATAGTATGATTTCAATTTAACATTGTTTAAATCCAATGCCAATGATAAACTTTATCATAACAACATTCTAGATCAGGGCTGTCTACCCTGCTGCATGCGGCCCACTGTTGCAATGAATGCGGCCCAACATAAAATCATAAATTTTCTTAAGTACATAAAATCTCAATATTTTATTTTATTTTTTGAAATTTGCTATATCATTAAATATCCCATTAATAAAGAAAAAGAAATTTGTTTCATTTTTTTACTAAAAATATATAAAAAAATAATGAAGTTTTTATTATTTAAATACCTATCTACATTTTATATTTCCATTTTCTAAAATATTTCTTATTTCAATGATTAAAACTTCTTGACCTGCTCAATGATTTTTAAAAAATTCTGAACTAAAAAGTCAAAGATTACTATGCTACAATATTTTTGCTCATTTGTCATGGTGGATATCATATATTGTATATTATTTACTAACTTTTTTGCTTAACAACTATCATTAGAATTAGTATATTTTATGTGTGGCCCAAGACAATTTTTTTCTTCAAATGTGGCCCAAGGAAGCCAAAACGTTGGACATCTTTGTTCTAGACTATAGATGACAATGAATAACACTCTGCTGTATATACATATATACACACACAGTATATCCTCCCACTGGGACTGGATCAACCAAGTAAGATATTAATAAGCAAAGATAAGGAATATACTGTTGTTTTCATACATTTTGAAGATTTTGCACTTTCATTCTTTATTTTACTGTGTCTTATTTATTATTGTTAAATTTTTGTTGTATATCTGCAGATAAAAATAAAGTATTAAATTTATTTTTAAAAATATTGTATGTAAATTATTAAATTGAATATTATGAAATCTCTTCTCTTATTTTTTATGCAGATGTTAATCTTGATTTATACTATTTTCATTTGCATACTACTTTGCAGAATTAATCTACCATGTAAATCAAGGATTATGTGTATAACTACATTTAAGTTGCCATTATTCATAAGTTTTAAAAAAACTTATTTAAGTTTTATTTATTTTATCTTCTAAATATATCATAAAATTACATACAATGAATATATATATATAACTCTTTATTCCAGTATAATATTCTCAATTATTCAAAAGATCAACTCTGTTCAGTCTTATTACACAGAACAAAAGACAGAACATAGAACAAATAAAATTATTTCTGTTCTGTGTTCCATAGTTTGTTCTGTATAATCTGGCTTAAGAACAACAATTTTTGGATAATTAAAAAATTATATTGAATAAAGATTTTTTAGTTGAAGTGTTAGTTTTCTTTAATATAAAAATTTTTATAAGGTCTAATATCCATTTTTTTCATTTTGGTTTCTTTTAATAAAATATTGTAATTTTTATAAAAGTTTAAATGATTGAATTCAAATTACTATATATTTAATTTATAAAAGCAATTATATTTATAGGGCAACCATGGGAGAAATTGGCCAATACTTGAAAGATGTTTATGCCAAATGGGATGCTCATGCTAAACCAATATTTTTATCATCTGATAAAGAAAACAGCAAAATGGAAAAATTAATTCTTAAAAATGAAAATAAAAATCTGAAGCAAGAAATTACAGAAGTTTCAACAAAAAAGAATGGAAGATCATTAAATTTGCAAACAAGACAAAACGTCAAATCAATCACATTTGATCTTGTAAGAATAATTTTATTGAAAAAAAATTAATATTTTAAGTATAAGTACAAAATTTAAAAAATAAATATGCAAAACGATCGATTACTTTGTCCAAATCGAGAGCTTTTGCGATTTTTCTCTTAATGAATATGATTGCTAAACTGCTTAAACCGATCATCAAGCATTCTGTTACATAAATACGATTTAATAAAGCGCATATGGGAGAATGTTTTTTCACATCAGTGTGGCCATCCTTGGCCCACCCAAAAAAAAGCTGGTTACATCACTGTTTTTTTTACTGTTGTATTAAGTTCAAATACAAAAAATATTTAATAGCTTGAAATTCAGAATCAAATAATTACAAACAGAAATTGAAAATAATATTTATTTTAATGTTGTTAGTAAGTTTTAATATCAATATGTAAATAGATTTCCTGGAATCTAAAAATTGATTGAAAATTTTACATTAAATTAGTGGAAATGAATCTTCATTTTACCTAAAAAGTTTTCAAGATTCAAACATTGTAGTACCTCATTACTTTCTTGATTCTTTGCTGTGTAACTATCCATATAAAAATAAAAAGCCTTCAGTAAGATATACTTTTATTAAAACTTCAGATGATCTAATTCAAAAACATTTTCAGCTTCTTCAGCTCTCTTCATTTGACAAAAGTTTTTCTTATAAATATACAGTAATATATAATTTGGAATAAAAATTATATATTACTGTAAATTAGAATAAAAAATAAAATTGCATTATTGTTTCAAATAAAATTTACTATTTACTGTTTAATACAAAATTGTATTACTGTTTAGAATAAAGTTTGTAAATTGTAATTTATAATATAATTTTACAAAATTGTATTAAAAATTAAAACTTTAATTTTTGTTCTAAAACATTATATTCTCTTTTCAATTTATGTATCACTGTATATTTATAAAAAACTTTTTGGTTAACTGAAGAGAGCTGAAGAACCAGAAAGAGAGCTAAATTAGATCTTCTGAGTTTTCAATAAAAGTATACCCTGCTATTATTCTTATATGGGTTCAAACATTATACAGGATGTCCCAAAAATAAGAACCTATTTTTGTGAAATAGAACACTTTTTAAAAAACTCAAGTCTATTAATGTTTATCATGTTTAAAATGTGCTAAAAGTGTACTAAAGTGCTTCAGAATGTGTTTCACAATGCTAAGGATAGATTTGAAATTTGCAGGGATACGGATAGAGTACATGTTGAAAGTTTTCAATAAAGTTTTGACATAAGATTTATAACTCTCTTTTTTTTTTATTGTTGTTTTTATGAATAAATCTTTTTGTAATCATAACTGAGTTGCAAAAATAAACATAATTTTTTTTCTTAATCTACAAAACAGTTAGTTAATTCTGGAACACAAAATAAAAATTTTGGAACACATTGTAAATACAAAAATAAAATTTAATACACTTTTAGCACATTTTAAACATGATAAGCATTAATAGACTTGTGTTTTTTAAAACGTGTCCTATTTCAAAAAAATAGATAATTACTTTTGGGACACCTTGTATTTGTAAAATGAAACTTATTTGTATTTTTATTTTAAATCAAATTTAAAATAAAAATACTTCATTTTAATTTAAAATGCATATTGCATAATAGATAGTAATAAAACATTATTGATTATATTTTTTTAAAATGTTGAATTACAGTTGGTGAATGATTTTATGTAATCACAAATGGCTAATTGTTAATTATATCCAAATAATAATTACTATAAAACAAGGTCAAAACTAGCTTAATTGGATCTTAAAAGAAAATTATAGATGCAGGAATGCTTTCAGGCTGGATTGTTCCTTTTCAGCTGCCAGAGAAAGTGAGCATTAATAGAAGGTGGAACATCTGTATAAACAAATACAGTCAAACCCTGATAAGACACCCTCCACTAAGCCGCCATCCTTGCTAACCGCCAAGAAATTTGGTGGAATAGATCTTTCCTATGTTAATGGAACAAGCAAACTCCGATAAGACAGCATCTGCCATCCGCCAGTAGAAACGTCTACACAAATATTATTTTTTAGCATTGTATTTGTCCCCATTAATCCGTCAAGGGCATGTAAGGTATCTCACATTCCGAAGTTCATCAGTACTGTATATACAGTATTAAAAGCTCTCTGGATTTATTTGTAACAAGTGGGTGGGAGAGATGAAGTTAACGGTTAATCATGTCTCTAAGTCTGGTTCATACCTAAGTTATAAAAAATTTAGGATTATAAAAACCAGATCGTTTCCATCATTTATTGAATACCAAGCAAATAAGGATACTGCACAGTAAGCAGTGTACATTGCATTTTACAGAAAACTCAAAGTAGAAGATCAGACTAGCAGATGGACATGTTTTCTATATAGTACTGTACATATACAGTACATATATTATATTGTAAAGTACTGTAAACACATATGGTAGTATACTATATTGTATACAGTTTTTTTTAAAATGTTAAGTTTGGATGCTAAATATAAATAATGTATTTTATTAAATTTAATAAATTTGGAGTTCACTTTCATTTCTATACTACATGTGTTTTTGATAAACCACCAATCCCGATTAACTGCCAAAATCGTCCCTAAATGAATGGTGGCATCTTATTGGGGTTTGACTGTATTAATTGTGTTGTCAGTTCCGAGTGTTGAATGTCAGGGTAACAGTAAGAACAAAACAGGTTGTGCGCATGAGATAATAAAATATTGTGCAAAAGGAACAGAAATAAGACAGTAACTAATACAAAATGTTTACATTTGCAACACTTAATGCTATAGGTACATTGATTAATCAAGAACTTCCAAGCACTGGATATAGAATCATTATCCCTAGAATTAATTATCTTGGTTATGGAGATAAATGTTCCAAACATCATGAAAGTTAGATCTCAGTTCATTAAAATGCAGTGAGTCAATGATTTTAGCATCATCCATTCAACAGTTCTGGTTTTTAGAGTAGGCTGCTTATGTAGGCTAGAGCCATATTTTCCTTATTGTTTTTAATATTGTACTGGTATTGTTATATACATTCTTCTAGGTGCCATCTAATTATTCCAATGTGGTAGCTTACTATGCTGGTCACATAACTGAATAATGGTATCTTTTATATCTCGCCTCTTAATACTAGGTCTAGTTTGTTTATCATTATGAATCAGTTGGAAAACTATGGCATTCTTTCTTTTCATAATAAGTATGATTTCTGTTAACTTCACTCATAACTTCACTCATGGCATATGAGGTGCTGTGAAATGGATAAGAAACATTTGGTTAGAGCTTCATGATTGGGTGTAGTGATGTCAGCAGAAGTGTATAAAATACTGCACATTTTAAGATGCTTGGTGCAGATCTTCTGAACCAGGCTATTGAGTTTATTTCCAAGGTATCTGTGGGCCAAGAATACCTTCCTGAGAACCTAAGTTCATTTATCACATCTATCTCCTCCATACAAAGTTTATAAGCCTGCAAAAAATGAATGCAGAGATGCTAGCATTCTTGTAGCCTATCTGGCTGCATTGTTGAAAGATTCACAAATGAGGGTAAGCCTGATGGATTTTCTAAAGATGGAAATGGAGAATGAATTAGTCTTTTTTGTAGTGTCCAAAAAATGTACCAGCTCATTATTTAATTGTTCAAGCTGTATGGTTAGCCCATATGGATTGTTATTGATACAGGTGGCAAAGTCGCTGGCAACTTTCTTATTATCAACAATCATAAAAATATCATTTGATGTATTGGGCATAGAACTTGACAGAGAAAAGGATAGCAGTTTCATCACTTTTTCTAACTAATATTTTGGCTAGCTTGTCAGCCAAAGGAGAACCCATAGTGCACCTCTAGTTTGCATGAAATATTTACTGTTGCACTTATAATAGGTGTTTTTACAAACCAAGTGGGCAAAGTCAGATGAGATTTTAAATTCTGTTAGTGTGATAGATGAGTTCCAAAACTATAGGTTCTAATAAGAGGCTTGGATAGAAACACTTATAATCCAGTGTGACTAGAATGTCATTTGGATGTAGACTAATATTTTCTAGTTTCTGCTTAAATTCAAGCAAACTATTAATGCTGGCTTTAATAAACTAGGCTATTGATTTTTTCAACTTATAAATTGGGATAATTCACCTTTCAGTGATAGGCCTGATCTCCAAGGAAGATTTGTGGCACTTAATGTAGCTGAACAATCTCGAAACAGCATTGTAAATTTGCCTGCCCAGCGAATGAAGGGCAGAACTTCTATGTAGTTACATATTCTATAAACCTCTTTTCTAACCTTATCTGTAGGGTCAATATCTAATACAATGCACTTAGTAGTATTGGTATATTCAATGAGTGGTCTGTGATATTCCAATTTAGGGATAAGAAAAACATTTCTGTTTTCATCGGCTCTGGTTGTGATAATCTGCTCCTTAATCATCCATGCATATGTCTGTTCTATGCATTATGTTATTCTTATAGTCAGTAGACAATCTTTGTTGGACTGACTCCTGGATTAAAAATATGAACAGACTTCCTTTCACTTCATTTTTTGTTTCATGATGTCAATGAAATCCATGGCAGCAAGGAGGTCTTCTATTTCACAAACAGATCTGCTAGGCTGAACTGGTCATCTACGACAAAGTTCAGGCTATATATTAATGCTTTTTTGACAAAAATAGGTGTATTTTGAGGCAGTAGGGAAATAACTTTGGCAAAGAAGTCATGATCCTTAGGCTGACTGAGTGGTTAGATTTTTATCAACCATTTAAGCTTTTTGACATAACTTTTGCTAGAATTGTAAGTGAGTTGTGCTAAAACTATATTGATTCTTTGTACAATATAACAATGAGCAAGGTTATTGTGGAGATGGAGTTGTTGTTCTCTCTGATTTCTTTTGACACAGAACTTGAAACATCATCTCTCCTCACAACTGATCATTATATGTAAATATTTTTGAAGTACATAAGCAGTGTGAGACAGACATATAGTAACTAATGTTCATAACACAGTTTGGGAAAACTTGATTAATAACACATTCCTGGAAGAATTCCAATATCATTAAGCTCTTCAAAAACTTAATGTTCATCTGAGAAAAATTCATGGCCAGCTTAACCATGCAAATAAACTAAATTAATAACTAAGCCATAAATTAATATAAAATAAAGTCCAAACTAGGTTAAAACTAAGGAGTGTGAAAGTGCAGTATTCTTCTCTCACATGCAAAAAAATAAAAATTCTGATATTAAAGAATTTAAAAAAAAAATCTGATAAAATTAGAGTTTTCCTAAATTTCTCTCTTTCCTGATTCACTCATAAAATTTTACAATACATGAAAAAGAGTCAAAAAAATCTTGCCATTTGAGATTCCACACTCCTTTATTGCTAAAACAAAAAGTGTTTTTGATAATTAATCATCATTTGTAGAAAAAGATTTACCACTGAATCAATATCACTTTTATGTGCTGCAGTCACCAGTTTCTTGTTGCTTTGCTGCATATATAAATAAACAATTAAATTTTTAATCATATTTAGAAAGGAAAACTTTTGATAAATTTCTTCATTCTTAGGTACTTCAATAAATTGTTCACATGATTTTAGGTTTTTATTTAAACCATTTAAGTTTTAAATAATGATTAAGCTGTTCTAGCACACAGCTTTCTTCTTATTTTATATATTCTAAAAAACTTTGAAATGATTTCACAAAAAAAACATACTGAAATGGCTTAACAAATAATAATAAATTAAAAAATAAATATTAGAAAATAAAATAATAAACTAATACTTGAAGAAATTAGTATTATGCTATAACTGGAAATGATATATGTACACATCACAAATTCTAACCCAAATATCACAATATATAGCAATTATGAAACTTTCAACATTTCTCTTTAAGAAAAATAACAAATTAGTTTGTTATCATTAATTGTTAAAACAGAGAGAATTTTTGATTCTATTTATCATCATAATTTGCAGATTATTCATAGGATTTTAAAAAATTTGTAAAAAAATAAATACGGTATATTTTCTCAAATGGAAAGTGTTACCATAAAAGCAAGTAAACATATCAGAAAATATAAAAAAGTTAGAATGTGAAATAAAATTCTATATAATATGCAATTCAGAATCCTTTGAAGTTGAAGAATTATAGTTCATGCCCCTACTCTCAGTTTTTGTTACCCCAGATGGTCCAAATGACCTTGGACCATCTGGGGTAATAAAATCATCTGGTCTGTTTACAAATAAAACTTAAGAGGCATTTGTTTTGACTTTGGAAAAAGATTTACCACTGAATGAAAGTGATACTCAATTTATTTACATAATTTTGATAAGGAGTTATCATATTACTTAAAAATTCATAAAAAATCAATAAATTATAATAAAAAATGATACTAGTTCAGAGTCAATACAGCACTACCAGCAAGTATTAAACCGTTTTATTACTGCAAAACGTTTTCGGACCTGTCACCGGTCCCTCATCAGTACAACATTTCTTTTAGATAACAGTCTAATATAACTTTAAAATAGAACACATTTAAAAGTTTCTGTTACAAAGTAACAGAAACTTTTAAACTTCTACGATCAAACATAAACTAGTTAACATTCTTTTTAATATGTGATTTATAAACAAAACTCGGCAACGCCGGGTATTACAGCTAGTATATTATAAAATATATTTCAATTTTTTTCACTTATTTCTGTTAAGTTTATTTTGAAATGTTCAAGCTAACAATGCAGCTATGCTTAAGAATTAAAAAGAAAGAAATTTGAAGAAAGGAGATTCAAAGTGCAGCACATTTCAGTATTAAACCATTGTGTCTGATACTGAAATGTGCTGCACTTTCAATGTAGTTTCAATACAGATAAACTTGTTTGCAAGAAAGTTGCTTTGATGATAATACACTCATCAGATATGATGATCATATGAGTAATTTAAATTACTCATATGATCATCATATCTGATTTCTTAAAATTATAATTCATGTCATAGATGAGCTGAATTTTCAGAATATGAAATCAAAATTCAGATTTTTTTATATACATTATATTTTTGCAGATTAAAGTGAGAACGAATGACTTCCATGTTTGTTTAATTACATAGAGCAAATATAATTTTATATTTTTGAAATACTTTGGTCTGTTAAGTTAAAGTTGTTGCATTGTTTAAATATTTGCACTGCAAAATAATATGCCAAACCTTGAATGTAAATTATGTAAGGCACTCCCCTCACAGCATAAGCAATGGCGCGGACACGGGATAAGTCGGACAAATTCTCAGAGCCCGCAGAAGATTGAGGGAATCGGGCCGCTCTCTAACAATAAGAATTTTTTCTATTTTTTTTAATTAAGTAACTGCGCATTATAAGATATATAAAATTAAAATTGTATTATAAAAATGTAAGGTAAAGAAAAATTTTTGTATTCTAAACAATGTAATCATCATAATTAATTCTTATTTTGACACAAGCATTCTATTTAAACAAAGAAGGAACTGAAGACTGACAGAGCCCTCAACAAATTTTTTAGAGGAATGAGATATATACAGTCCTACACATACATAACGAAACAATTGGAACTGGAAAATTTTTTTGTTATAACCGATATGAAACGAAAAATTTTTTAAAAGTTGGGGATGTTTCCCAAAATTAGTTCCGTGAGCCTATGACAATTATTCTTCGAAAAAATCGATATTTTAAAGATTTTTTTGAAAATAAAATTCGTCTTGAATCTCAATTTCCTCAAATTGCATATACTGTAATATGAACATAATAGGAATTGTACGTAATTAAGTGACATATATATCTTATGAGGCTGCTTATAGAAGCAGACCCTTGTAAATTCTCCATAATAAAACGGTACAGCATAAGGGCAGCAGGGGCCTGTTCTATAGTTGGGTACAAGGATTCAAAGTCCATTATCGTATAAGATTCATTCAGAAATGGTCCGAGCACTAAGAATAAGGATTCAAAGTCCATTATCGTATAAGATTCATTCGGAAATGGTCCGAGCTCTAAGAACCTATCAAGAAATTGGAGTGTCGAGTTAACCGTATATTTGTAGTCAATTAGGTACGGCATGGCCCACTTCGCAATCGTTTTTTCAAGTTCATAAAGGGGTGAGGACTTCTTATCAACCATAGGTCTAATAGATATAGGGTCTTTATGGGCTTTCACATAGCCAAAGAGCCTTGGTGCGTAAGGGCATTGGACTTTTTTAACATTCCACACCTGGGGAAACCTTTTAGACTTAAGAATAGTGGTTAGTTTTGCCGCTATCTTATCCGTAGGATCATTAGGGAGGGATTTACGCTATACTAATTAAACAATATATATTTATATGAAAATAATAATTAATCTTTATAATTATAATTTTGACTAAATTTAATTATTAATGTTAATTTAATGAATGAATTAATTTTTAATTATTTAATTTTAATTATAGTTCAATAATAATTTGAGAAATAACAGGAGAATAATAATCATAATGAATGAATAAATCAATTTAAAATTTTGGATTATCGAAATTATAGAATGCTAAAAATTAAGTTTTATAGAATTTCTCAATATATTTTGCAAGAAACTCAGTTGAATCTAATAAAACTGTTTAAATTTATTTCAATAATAATTTGTGCTATGAATAAAATAATTAGACTTTAAAAATTTACAACCACAGATTAAGTAAATAGTAAAGTTATCATAATTAGCCTGTCTTAAAGGACCACCTGTACATAAAGACCATTTTTTCATGTCCCCTGTGTGGTCTCTCTAGACAGGTTTCACTGTATATTATTTATAATAATTTATCCTAGATGGAATCACAGTAAATCTTATTAGATTTCATTATTATACTTGTTGAATTTAAATAAATAATAATAATTTTCTTCAATATAATAACATATTTCTTCTAGTTCCTCCAGTATTAAAAGATGCTGATTCATTAGCAGTTGTAAAAAAAGGCGAAACAATTTTTCTTCCATGTGAAATCAATCAAGGCAATCCTCAACCAATTATATATTGGTTATGGAATGGAAGAATTATAAAAAATGAAATTGATATGGAAATATTTGCTAATGGAACATTAAAAATTGAAAATGCTAATGATCATCATCAAGCAACTTTTGTGTGTGTTGCATCTAATGTTGGTGGAAATGCAACAAATTCAATTGAATTAGATATTCAAGGTTTGTAATAATTTTTTTTTATCTGTGCAATTATTTTTATGTTTTTATTATTTAGTATTTTATATTTTTTATAGAACCTCCTACATTCATTGGTGAATTGAAAAAGGATTATGTTGCTGTTGAGGGACAGGATATTTCTTTATCTTGTAGTGTTATTGGCAGTCCTAAACCAGAGATAACATGGTTTAAAAATAATAATCCAATTTTCATAGATAATATACAGTTTAAACTTCTGCCTTCAAACGATTTATATATTTCAGAAATTAATGAAAATGATATAGGTATATACACATGTGAAGCTATTAATATTGTTGGTGTAACAAATCAAACAATTAATTTGATTGTTCATGGTGAATATATTTATTTTATCATTATTTTTCATTTGTAAATATAAAATATTTTATTTAAATAATGTTTCAATTTTTTAAAAATTATACAATAAAATATTAAATTATTCATGAAAATAAGTTAATGATTTTTCATTTTATAGTTCCTCCAAAATTTAAATCTTCTCAAAATATGTTTACGGCTATAAAAGGTGATCAAATTACACTTCCTTGTGAAACACATGCAGTACCTAAAGCAGATATTTATTGGTATCATAATAATTCACATCTTCCAAATGATGCTCAGATACTAAGTAATGGAAATCTTCATTTCAAAGCTGATTTAAATCATGCAGGAGAATATTTATGTCAAGCTACAAATATAGTTGGAACATCAAATAAACTTTTTACAGTAATAGTATGGAGTAAGTATTAATCAAAGTGTTCAGAATTACAAAAGTACACCAGAATTTAGTGTTTTATATTTAGAATAATTATAATATATATAAAGCTATTCTTTAAGTTATTAAACTGTTTTGACAAAATCACAATAAGAGAAACATGTTCAAACAATAAAACGGTACTAACTCATTAGTAATAAGATCAATTAAAATTTATTTACATCTTCAATTCACAAAAATATACTACAAGAATACAAACTTCAAATAAAAGGAACATTTGTTCTAAAGAATGAATTCAAACTACTAGCATGTAATGTCTACAATCTTATAGTGCATGGAGAGATTAAAGTAGAATATAATATTTAAATTTAAAAAATATAAAGAGTTCCATGAAACATTATAGTAAATTAAAAATTAACTATCAGTATATTAGTAGTAGTAGTAGCAGAAAAGGGAGGAGCCTACCCAGCCCAATAGTGGTCTATTGTGCACCCCAATCTAATCATCCCAGAAGAAGACCTATCTTTAAAACAAAACCTCAATGGGACAGTAGCAAGATCCTCTGGAACAAGAAAATACATCCCAAGAGATCACACCTAAGCCACAAAAGGGCCACACATTCACACAAAATGTGAAGAGGAGTCTCCTCCTCATATTGACATCTTCTACACATAGGGCTATCAACAAACCCAATCAAATGAATCTTCATTTGATTGGGCTTGTTTTGTTTGATTGGGGTTGTCTTCTAAGATGACGGTGCCCTGTAAGAAGCCCTGTAACAATCCTAACTTCATGTTTATTCAGAAAAAGCAACTCTTTAGTTCGCTGAACAGAGCAACCCAAAATGAGAGTCTTTGCCTGCCTAAGACCAGAGATAGACCTCCAGAAAGTGAGATGCTGGGCCACCAGCCAGTCCCTGACAACCCGCCCAAAGACATCCGAACCAATGCCCAGGACAGGCTCAGGTCCAAACCAGTATATTAGTAAAGCATTTTGGCACTGTTAGATTGTATTGCTATAATATAAAATTAATTCAATGTGATATATATTTAGCTCACTTGTCTGTACCTTAATTATTTTGCCAAAAGGAGTCCTTTTCAAAATCTCTATAGATTCTAAGAACAGCTCTTTTTCAAGTATATTTCATAGTGTCACTATTTTAGTTTTCTCCCACTTAACATCAATACATTCTAGTAAAATTAAATGACCCAATGGGCACAAATTTTACTGGATATTTCAAACTTCCTACCATATCTTAGGCTATATAGTATCCTATTTCAAACTTTGCTATAATTTCTCCCACTGTACATTGTTGATTCTTTCTGATAAGCACATTGATTCTTTCTTTGTTGCTTTTAGTTGAGATAATTTATAGGCAATTACTATGGATCTGATCTGATATTTCTGACCATCTTAAAATAGTTTATTCATTGTCTAACACTGCTGGTACCTATGTAGACTTTTTCATAAACATGCTCAAGTTTTCAGTGAATATCAGCAGCAGATATATTCTTGAAATGAGAATTCAATCACTGCACACTATTGAAATATTGTATCATTTTTGATTATTTTTTCACTAAATTTAACTGAGAACTAGGTTTATTTCCTGTTTATTTAAAATTGATTATTTTTATATATTTAAATTACAAAAATTATTTATTAACAGTTTTCTGTATATGAAATTCATCTTTTAAATTTTTTTATTTTATAAAAAAATGAAAATTATATTTAATTGTTGAAAACTTATTTGGTATTTTAATAATTTTAAATAATAATATTCAGATAAAATTTTATATATTTTTAGTACCACCAAGTATAAATTCTATAGATCCAGAAAATATAACAATTATTGAATCTGAGCCACTTATTATTAATTGTCCTGTTTCTGGACATCCTTTACCTTCTGTATATTGGGAGAAAGATGGATCACCTGTGTTACAAAATTATAATATTGATATAAAGCATGAAACTTTAGCTATAGTTTCAGCAAATATTGAGGATGGTGGCCAATATACTTGCATTGCTAAAAACAATGCTGGAATTGTCACTAAACATTTTTCAGTATATGTTAATGGTAAGTTAAGTATATTAACAAATAATAATATTGAAAAATTATTCATATAAATATAAATTTAATCATGAATTATTAATTAGGTTAAGATCCTTTTTTAATTTTAACAATTAAAATAATTTAATAATCTTGCATTTAATAAATAATTAACAGTGAATTTTTAAAAATATTTTTTAATAAAACTTGTTAAATATTGTATTGACATTTAAAATGTATTATTTTTTATTAGTTCCACCAATTATAAATTTCAAAACAGCAAATTTGATAACTGTAGTAGAAACATCTAATGTTACTTTGGATTGCAAAGCATCAGGAATTCCACAACCAATAATAACTTGGAAAAAATCTGAAGAAAAACTTTTTGGTAATTAATTAATTTACATCAAAATATTTATTACAGTAGATATATCTAATTAAGAATCTATAAATTAAAAATAAATTTATTTATAAACAAAATAAATTATACTGTAGCAAAAATTAAATATAAAAATTGATTATAACTCACAAACATTATACAATCCAAACCGCAAGGGAATTTAATCCAAATAAACCTAATTAACTTGCCAAATTTAACCCTTGAAACACAACGGAATTTTAATGATTCTAAATAATTTATGCAAATTATTAAGCCAATGAATGGCTCCATCTATTAATTAATAACTAAACTAGAATTTAAACAAATTTACCTGAAGATGAAAAAATCCGCCTCAGCCCGGGATCGAACCAGGGACCTTTGGGTTCCGTCCCAACGTCATACTGCTAGACGACTGAGGCCAACAAACGGATTGATTCTTCAGGCAGTTATATTAATTTGTAATTAACTTGTCAAATTTAACCCTTGAAAACACAACAGAATTTTAATGATTCTAAATAATTTAGACAAATTATACAAATTATTAAGCCAATGAGTGGCTCCATCTATTAATTAATTAGTTTTAGTTATTAATTAATAGATGGAGCCACTCATTGGCTTAATAACTTGTATAATTTGTTTAAAATTATTTAGAATCATTTCCGTTGTGTTTCAAGGGTTAAATTTGGCAAGTTAATTAGATTTATTTTTATTATAACTCTTAATTTATTTTGCTATTGTCTCTGCAGCTTAGTTTTTAGTAAAATAAGGGCATGTGATGACGAGAAGTTAATTTAAAAGTGATAAGGACCAAAATGTGGATTTGAGAATGTAATTTAATCTAAATCCTCTTAAAATCAGATGTTTAGTTCAGAAACACAAATATATTTATAGTGTTAGGCAGTTCGTATAACTTTCCACAATTCAGAAACACAAATATATAAGACATTATTAATTGGTTGAATCAATAATAAATTATACAAGACAGTATATAATATATGTTCAATAATTCTGGGTTTAATATAAGAATAAATTTCAATTTTTAGATTTATCAATAAAAATTGCATTTTTTAAGTAGAGGTATATGATTATAGGTTTTTAAAATAAATTCATTATATATATTGTATAACTTACTGCTTATACTCTTCTAATTCACCAATAAACCACATCACTCTTAGCAGTTGAGATCACTCCTAAATTTTTAATTTAGTAGCAAATGTTTTCGGTATTTCCACCATCTTCAGGCTACCAAAATTCGAATAAGTTTGAACATTTAACCGTTTATTTATGGCAAGAAGACGTTGCTATGGTAACTTATTCTCAATCAGAATTTATTTTTTCAAATCTGATTATTTCATTTCTATGGATAACACACTTTTCACCCTCTTTATAATTGTATCCTTCTCTTTAGTGTTCCCATTGCATAAGTCCATGCGAGAGGGAGGTCCATTGCTGGTCTATCATTTAATAAGTTCTCTGTATTTGATCTCCTCAGTATCTCTAGTTTTTCTGTTGTTATGGCCTATTTAATATTTTTGATGGGCTTTACAATTTCAGCACTGTCCCATTCTATGTGTAAGTCCTTATTACATGCTTTTGTTGCCAGTACTGCAGTTAACTTCTCCTTGGCAATATCATTTTTGTGCTCTTCTATGCTTTGGGACAGGATTCGAGTGGTGACCTCTATGTATAAAGCTGTCTTCTGTAATAGTACTTCCTTCAGTGGTATTTTGTACACTCCTTGCTTTTCTAAGTCATTCAGTGGGTCTTTTTCGTTTCTAAGCTTACTAAAAACTGTTGGTCTTCTCTGTACTGCCAGTTTTTTGTCTGTCTTTCTAGCTACTTTATCCACAAAATTGAACCCTTTGAGGTTATATGGCACTGGCATATAACTCTCTTGTTGTTTAGGTTGGTTTGCTACCTGTGTCCTGCTATTAGCTGTACTGCTTAGAGTTTTCTGTACATTCCTCCTAATACTTTCTATAAATGATCTTCTCTACCCATGCTGTTCTCCTATGTTCATGATGTATTCTATATCACTTTTCAAATCTGTAGTTTCAGTACTATATGTTATTGCTCTCTTGAAAAAATATCTGAAGGCTGAATTAAGAATTTAGGAGTAATCTCAACTGCTGAGTGCTTTGGTTTATTGGTGAGTAAATTCATTATTTTGATTAGTGATATAAAATGCAGTTCCTCTATCCTATATTATGGGGGAACAATTTAACTATCTAAGTTATGTTTTATTAATAACTGGAATATAAATTTTGTCTTTATCTTAAATATAGAGCACATTTACTATGTCATTGATATTGATGACATCAGAATCAGATACAGTATTTAAAAATTAATTCTTTAAATTATTCTTTATATTGACATTAAATTTATATTATTTAGCAATCTTTATATTTAAGATAATCATTTTAATTTGTCTTTTATTAATTTATTAAATAATTCTTATTAATTTCTAAATAGCAAAAATATTCATTTTAAATATTTCAATTATTATTATTTCTTAGATAACAATTTTCAGCCAGTTAAAGCAGAAAATGATTCTCTATTACTTTTTGATATATCTGTAGAAGATTCTGGTACATACACATGCATTGCTAAAAATTCTGCTGGTAATGACAGTATTGCTATTAAACTTAATGTTATAGGTAAGTTAATTTAATATAATTAATAAAATTCATATATTGTAAACATATTTTGAATTGTACTCATTATTACATGTCTATTGTACCCATTATTTTTTATTCATAAAATAATACATGTATATTTTATGGAGTGCATATTATTTTATTTATTGATAGAGGTATGCAATAAAAAATTTGGAGACCACTAATTTAAAACATTTTTCTTGACTTAATAACATTTTTCAAGGATATAGTAACATTTTTTTTTAAATTACTATAAACAAATTTCAATTAATTAAAAGCATTCTTTTAAATAAAAGTAACAGCCTTATAGACAGGAATAAAAAAATCTTAAGTTTTAATTCATTAAAGTTTATTATATTATAAGATTTTTCTTATTTCTTTCTATAAAACTGTTACTTTTATTTATTCATTAGAAAACAGTGGAACTTCACTAACATTTTTTTAATCCACATAAAAACATTTTTATCAGGCTGAAAATAATACGTTTTCAGCCTGATAAACATTCCATTACATTAAAAACATTTTTTAAAGTTAAGACATTTTTAAAATTGGATAAAACAGATTTCAATTTACATAAGAATATTCAGCATTATAGTTGTAACAATGAAACCAAGATGAGTAGAGCTTCAATAAATGATGAGAAGAAAAACTCATTAATTAAAAAATTGAAGATGGCTTAACCATTATGGAAACCTGCCAAATATTATGCATAAACTATGACAGTAGCAGAGGCATCATTTCAAAGTATAAGAAGACAATGTAGATATAAAAGAAGTCTAGAGAACTGAAAATACATAGGGTAAAGATAACAGATGATATTAAAGAAAGCATTGAAATAAAGATTGAGCAAAGTGGTCAAGTTACCCTTAAAGAAATATCTGATTTCATTAATGATTTACATCAGATGAGACTATCTTAGCTTTAATTCATAACTCTTTATAATTTAAAAAAAAACTTAATAAAGAAGTTATAAATTATTAGTATGCTGGAGATTTTGTGTTGAATGCTCCTGATGAGTAAAACAAAATAATTTTAATTGATGAATGTGGTTTCAATCAATAAAAGTGTTCATAACTTCTGCTACACTAGGAGATAACAAAAACAAACAAATACAGCACTATTTAGCAGAGTAAAAAGTTAAACGAGTAAAAGTCCGTTGGCACGACGCCAAAATTATACAACACGTCAATCACCGTGACAAAAGTTATTTTGCCGAAGCTCTGCAAATTCAACACCGAGAAAAATCTGAAATCATCGTCAACACGCAGGAACCGGAAGCGCTCTCCTCCGCCTGGAAGTGGCTTAACGCACATATCACGTGACGCATGTTTGTTTATCTGTGATTTTTAAAATCTAACGGCTGAGGATGGTCCTAGAACAGATCGAAAACGTTACCGTTTAACTTTTTACTCTGCTAAATAGTGCTGTATTTGTTTGTTTTTGTGGTTTCAATCTTTATTTAGCATGTAAATATGGCCAAAGTAAAAAAAAGGCAAAAGAAGCTCACTAATAGTACCTACTATTAGAGATTTAAAAATATGACATTGATTGTAATGATGAACTTGATGGCTATCAAATAGCCGAAAACGTTTTCCAAATAAATTGTTTTTTCATTTCCTATGTTTAGTGCTTTAATTGATTTTAAGTATAGTAATAGTAGGATGAATTATTATATGTAATGATGAATGTGTCAAAAATAATTTCAAAAACATAATTGGGTTCTCAAATGCAGAAATTCTCAATGACTTTATGATAGAATTGATTAAATACTTAGGAATTGACAAATTGACAAATTCTTGATTACTAATGGATAATTCTCATATCCACAAAATTATGAATTGAGGGAATTTATTAATGAGAGAGAATTTAAACTAAAGTTTTTATCACATTTATTCTTGTATACTTAATCCAATAGAGCATTTTTCAAAAATCAAAACTTCTGCAAGAATAATGCTGAGGTCACAAGAAAATTCTGACTTACTCTACATTATAGAAAGATTTCTTGGAATTTTAGAAACATTTGATTGTTGAGGATATTTTGCATGCATGAATATATTTAAACCTTGAAAAAATTTTTGTTTGAAAACATGTTTCTTAACAAAATATGTCTTCAAATAAAAATTTTTTCGATATTAATATTTGTTATTTTAGTTTAACAGTATCTATAGAAATTTGTACTTATGCAAAAATATTACTATTGATATCTAAAGCTGTATATGTAAAAATAAGCTCTAATTCAAGGTGGAAAAATAATAATTTATTAAAGAAGTACTTTCACCTTCACAAAGTCCTCATCAGCTTTTTTAAAACCAATTAGAATACAATGTTTTTGAAATATCATTTTATTTTATTTTTTTTTATTTTAATTTGTAATTTATTTAGTAGGGCTTATTGCCCCTCTTACTTGTTTAATAATTTTAGCATGTATGTAATCTTAATATTTGTTTGTAATTCCTTATTTCTTTTGTTATAAGTAATTTAAGTTTAAATAACATTCTACATCTTATATTCCAAAAATGTTGTGTTCTAATTGGTTTTAAAAAAGCTGATGATGACTTTGTGAAGTCTAAAGTACTTCTTTCTTTAATAAATTATTATTTTTCCACTTTGAATTAAAGCTTATTTTTACATATACAACAGTCATTATATAAGTGGAAGAATATATATATATATATTCATTATTGATATCTAAAGCTTTAACTATCCATATTTTCCTACAGAATTTATTAAATAAACAAAAGTTTTAATGTACTTTAAAAATGAGTTTTTTGGACTTTGAAAAATGTTTCTGTCTAGTTGAAAAATTAATATTGCTATGTAGATTGAAAATTACTTTGAAAATTCTTATATTTGAAAATAGTAAAAATATAAATGAAAATGTTTCTTTGTTATTGAAAAATGTTATTTAAGTAAAAGTGCTATAAATGATAGCTTACTCATATATAATATATGTATATAATATATTTGGAGTGTATCAAAATTGCATATAATAAATAGGTGCATGGCATTCTATAGTTAAAAACAATCAAAACTTTTTATATAAACATATAGTATTAGTCATTTCATTAAAGAAATAAGTCAATATTAGTCGGAAGTATTGACTTTAACTAAGCAGAAAAATGCTATAAAAGTAGGATGCTCATACTTTCAATTTATTAATAGGAAATAAAAAAAGTAGAATCTTTATTTTATCTAGTAAAGTTTTGTTTATTTAACTGAAAAATAAATTTTTCAAATTGAATGATGATTATTCAATAATTGAATAATTAAATTTCACAGTTCCATAGACTATAAAAAATTAATTTTTGAAACAATAAGGGAAAGATTATAAATTCAATAATTAGAAGGTAAAATGTTTGCTTGCTACCTGGAGCTGGATTTAATTCTGATCCCATAGTACCAAAGTTTTTAAGAGAATGTAAATCCTGCCCATTGAACCTCCATCTTATAGCACATGTTCAGACTGTATTGCTGGTTTGACCATCTCATGTCCTGAGTTGATATGGTGGTATAAATCCTACTAAAACTAAGGAAAAAGTTAATGTGGCCACTAGAAATTTCTTATAGTCACATTGGAGCCTTTATAAAAATTTCTTTTTAAGAACTCTTAGGCTAAAATTTAAGATCATTTTTAATTTAATAAAAAATATGAATTTAATTATCTTTTTTAATAAAATATTTCATATTATTCATTTTATTATAATTAGGAGAAATAACTTTTTCTTTTTGATATTTATAAAAGTTTCCTCTTTATGATTTGTTGAAAAATATTAAAATTTTCCAAATTTGAAAAAATATAATATCATTAAAATTTTTATTTGAAGACATATTTTGTTAAGAAACATGTTTTTAAATAAAAATCTTTTCAAGCTTTAAATAATTATATAAATAATATATTATATTCATAAAAATGATTTAATTAAATTATAAAATATATGTATCTGTTTTAATATTGTAAAGAATATTTCTAAAGTTTAATTTTATGGAGTATATATAGTTTAATGAAAAACTTTGCATATTAATTATACATTATTTATTTCAGTTCCTCCAAAAATAGACAAAACTCAAGTTTTAGATAACATTCAAGTGATCGAAGGAGAATCTTTGACTTTACTTTGTCCAGTGATGGGTACTCCACTACCTTCCATTACTTGGTATAGAAAGAACAATAATACTGCAGTCTTAATTTCTAATTCTAGAATTTCAGTTTTAAAAAATGGTCAAATTTTGACAATCAACAAAATTAGAGAGGAAGAATCTGATGTATATATTTGTCAAGCAATAAATGAAGCAGGAATTGAAGAAATGAACATTTCAGTAGAAGTATTAGGTGATTATATTTTAATATTATAACTTTGGGTATAAATTATTTAATTTGCTAACTGAATTAAATGTTATTTGTATCATAAAAAATTAATAAACTACAAAATTCTTGCCAATCTGAAAAATGGTATAAAAAATAATAATATCACCAAGTACTGTTGTTAAAAAATGACACTTGTTGACAAGAGAAAATTGATTGGACTATTTCCATAAATTATGAGCACAGAATGATATATCATGCATTCAAATATAATAACTATAATATTACTTTTAAAATCATTCATGAAAAGGCCCTTAAAACTTATAATAATAATAATTTTCTAGGAGTTAATGGATTAAATATAGAACTTTTTAAAAATACAAATAATATATTCAAGAAAAGTTCTCTCTTTTTTTTCATATTATAATATAGAAAGGCGAGATACATCTAATAATTGAAAAAATATAATATCATTATATAAAAAAGGAAATACTGTATAAATGGCTGCAAAAACTATAGAGAAATAAGCTTATTAAATTTATTAACTCGGAATACAAAACTTATAGAAATTTTAAGAACAATAACTAGATATATTGCTCACATATATAATTATTTCACACACAAAAAAAATTTTAATTATGTTTTATTAATCATAGAAAATGTTTTTGCAGAATTGATTGAAATATATTTATTGATATAATTATTGATATTATTTGTTAATTGATTTAATATCTCATTGCAACACAATGAGATATTAAATCAATTAACAAATGAAATTGCAGTTTCTAATTTAATATTAGAATAGTAATTAAAAAAATCAAAAAAATCAAATTTCTTCTTGAGTGTTTTGATATAGAGCTAGAAATAATTGGAGATTGATTGCAGAAATACTCAGTTTATTCCATAGTATTAGATATCTGACCACAGGAGATAAGAAAGATATCCACATTTGGAAAATGGATGCCACTTGAGAGCTATTGCAAGCCATCATCATAAATAAATATCTGCATTTCTTTTTTAACCCACCATACACAGTAGCCATATTTTGGCTGCATTGTGACAGGTGATGAAAAACGGATAGTCTATCATTATGTTATAGGAAAAATACAATAGGTTAGTAAAGATAAAAAGTTCAAATTAACATCAAAGGAGGGAATGTATCAAAAAAAATACTCTTGTTGTTTAATGGGATATGTAATGTCATACACTTTGGACTATTAGCACTTAACAAATGTTGACATTGACATTTATCATCTTTCAAGGTTAAACCCAGAATTTATTAAAATCATTTCCAGTTAGTGAATAGAAAAAAAATTTTATTTTATCAAGGTAATGTTAAACTGATCATTGAGTGGATAACACTACAAGAAACTAAGAACTTCAATTGGAAGCTCAATCCTCATCCACTGTAGTTTTCAGATATTGTCCCAAGTTATCATAATCTGTTTCCAAATTTCTGAAAACTTTTACTGGGATAAAAATTCAACACTAAAAATGAAGTCAAAAAAAGTTGTGTGAGTATTTCATATCAAAATCAAAGTCCATTATATAAATGCAATAAAAAATGCAGAAAAATGGTAAAAATTTGTTAGTAATGAAGGAATATATATCACTGATTATTAAATTAACTGTATTTTATTTACTTTATTTCAAAATTCCTCAAAAAAATATGCATGAATTTATTAACTGTCCTAATATTTTCAAAACATTTCTGTAATCTTGAGAAAGTAGCAATAAAATTTTTTACTTTTAGTGCTAACTGTATTATTACAATTTTAGTTAAAAAGTTTCGATATATTAATTTCAGAAATTATTATTAAAGCAATAAATTACAAATCGTTGTTTTAATAAGAAGTATGAATTGTTATCATTAATCATAATTTTATATATAAACTTTCAAATTAAGTATCTTTGAACTTTATTATATGAATATTTCACATATTCTCTTGATTTGAAGTAATACATATTAGTTGCATTTGCTTAAGATTTATTTTATATCAAAAATTAATAATTGGATTAATTTTTTATTATAAAATATCCTTGTAAAATAATTTCAAAATAAATGTATTTTTATAGTTCCACCAAAGTTTACTATTCAGAATCATATATCCAATTTGTTTGTTATACAAGGAGATACATTGATTATAAATTGTTCAATAAAAGGAAATCCAAAGCCTAAGGTAATTTATTTTTAAATATTCTGTATGTATAAAATATATATTCAGGAACTGCTTTACTCTTATACTATATAATGATAACTCAGCACTACTTAGCAGTATAGAAAAAAGGGTTTTATTCTAAGAAACTTGCTAACGTTTTCGGTCATAGACCATCATCAGGCACAATCACCAAATCAAACGGAATTCTAGAATAGAATGTTACATACTGTGGGGGTCGGGGGGGCTTATAGACGAAATTTTGACCGAAAAACTTGAGCGACGTGGGTAAGCGACGCATCGGGTCCAGAAGTGAAGCAAGACATGCGGCCAACAATTGACAATTAAACTATTTATAAGTAAATAATATATTTAATAAAAAATAATAATAATACTAATAGTACAAATAATAACAATAAAAATAATACAAATAATTAAAAAACATATAACATGAATCAAAGAAAAATAGAATAGAATAAAACTAACGAAAGTATTGATGCAAAGTTAAAACCGAATCCTAACCTTAATGGGGGCTTTAATGCACGAGAGACAGACAGAACCCATAAACATACCATGAGAGAGAATCTTTTTTTCTTCTTTTTTTCATAATTTCCTTAGTTTCTTGAAGAAACAAAACATTGATGAACACAAAGATGATGACATCCACTCAGACATAGTTGAAGAGAAGTGAAGAAGGGATGAGCTGAGCCACAGCCAGCCAGCTGGAGCCAGAGCCGGAGT
>AYEL01081916.1:0-12278 GCA_000484575.1 Olivierus martensii | reverse complement strand
TCCACATATCTATTATATAATTTTATTTGAGGTTGGAAATGAGGTAGTATTTGATCTTCTGCAACTCTTAATATGATTTCAGCTAGGGTGCCTGCTATAGGACTCCCTATGGGCACACCTACAATTTGCCTATACGTTTTTTCTCTGAATGTAAAATACGATCCATGGTAGATAGTATGGGATATCTCTCTTAACAAATTAGGATCCGACTGGTCTGGTGGAAGGTGCTCTAGCATAAATCTATATAGATACAAACACACCGGTTCAATTTTTAATGAAGGGTATAGAGCTTCAAAATCATAAGAAGCTAAAACGTCTCCAGTTTCTACTTGTACATCTTTTAATCTTGTCAAAAATATGAACATATCCGAAGTGGTACAGGATATACCGATCTTTGAGGAAATGATTAAAGACCAGGATGATCTTGAAAAAGAAAACTTAAGATGGAGCTTTGTGAACCAAAAAGTGAGAAAAGATAAAATAAGAACAAATGGGATAGAAGTGAAGCAAGATAGAATAGATTTAAAGAGAACATTGAGATGGATGGAAGAAAATGATTATATAATTACAAGAGAAGATAAGACAAAGAAGATGGTGCTCATAGGCAAAGATGTTCACGATAAGTTCTTACTAGATTATACAGAGGACACTGGAGCAGAGCAGTTAAACCAGGATCCGACTGAAAAGCTAGCAACTAAGGTAGATAAGTTAATCAGACACCCGCATTTTCCGTCGTCTTGGAAGGTAAAAAAATAAGATGCACCTGCTAGACCAAGGCTATTTGCCTATTTGAAAACTCACAAGAACCCGATGCAAGCTAGGCCTATAGTAGAAAAGAGACTGGCTCCTACATACTATCTGGAAAAAAGCATAGCCAATTGGTGTAATAGTATTCTAGGGAACATGAAGTACACAACTTCAGATACGTTCACATTTTTGACAAGATTAAAAGATGTACAAGTAGAAACCGAAGACGTTTTAGCTTCTTGTGATTTTGAATATCAAAAGATGTACAAGTAGAAACCGGAGACGTTTTAGCTTCTTATGATTTTGAACGCTATATCCTTCGTTAAAAATTGAACCGGTGTGTTTGTATCTATATTGATTTATGCTAGAGCACCTTCCACCAGACCAGTCGTATCCTAATTTGTTAAGAGAGATATCTCATACTATCTGCCATGGATCGTATTTTACATTCAGAGAAAAAACGTATAGGCAAATTGTAGGTGTGCCCCATAGGAAGTCCTATAGCAGGCACCCTAGCTGAAATCATATTAAGAGTTGCAGAAGATCAAATACTACCTCGTTTCCAACCTCAAATAAAATTATATAATAGATATGTGGATGCTGTTTTGGATTATTTGGAAAGATGAATCCAGAATTGATGATAGTCAGTCAGTGACTACTGTACTTGGCTTAGAGTCACTGCCGTGCCTCTTGATACATTATCGCAAATCTGCTGATTATTTTATTGAAGATGAAGATACAATACTAAAACAATTAAAGCAATGAATATTAATGTTATAGTTCAAAGATATCTAAAACCAATACCTGATTAGAATTTAATAAACATTAGCTGCAGAATTTCATCATAAAAAGAATGACGAACTAATATACCAAATTGATCTTCTGTTATAAGAATAGTAATCGTTACAATGAAAATTTATGCGTTGTATAGCTTTTTTGTTATGAAAATATTCTTTATCGCTTTATTTTATGAAACTTATCGGAAATGATTTGTTTTCGTGATGTTAATTTATTATTATAAAACAAATATAATTATTATAATGTAAAGTCATATGGAATTGATTTTATAACATGACATTATTTTTCTCCTTAATGACAGGAAGAAATAAGGGAACAATTTAACGAGCGCATGAAACAGCTGAATAGAAATTTAGAAAAAAGCGTTCGAGAAGTAAAACTTAAAGAAAAAAGAGAAGCCATACTTCAAAGAAAGTAATTGAAAAGGAAACTTAAGAGCTTCTTCCAGAAGAAAAAGAAACATCCAAAGCGTGTTCCCGTAATTATCTTCCCAAGAAAGATAAAGCTGAAGAGGAAGTCTAAAAAATATCTAGAGAAGAAAATCCTTCCTGCAATTAGAGGTGAACACAAACACGGAAATGGAGCAATTCGGCTTTTCAGAAGTATTAAGCGCACTATCCGAGAAAGAAAAATGGAGAGAGAAATGCATGCTATAGAAAAGAAAATTCAATTAGAAAGAATATTAGCTATGCAGTATTATTCAAATATTTCACAAGATGGAATATCCCCATCCACTTCTCGTGGAGTAAATTTACAAAGAAACTTTGATTGTAATGCTTCGGATATATATGATGGTAATCAGACTTTTAGAGATTCAAATGATGAAAAATCTTTATATCGTAACAATCATATAATGAATAATCGAGAAGAACATTTATTTAGTGATAACCTGGATGAGTCTGTAGATGACGAATTTTCATATACGGACAATGATGAATGTATTATTGGTAATCATATCACAATGCCAAATTCTGAAATCGATGAAGAATTCGAGAAGATGGACAAAATGACGGATAATGCTTGCAATATAAAACGAGAATTAAAAGAAGAAAGTGAAGCTAGTAAGAAGCAATTGGATGGAGATTTGGAAGAAAAAATCACTTGTTCTAAAAAGAATAAACCGTGTATATGTAGAAAGAGACGAATACTTAAGCATGTCAAGAGCATCTTCCGAATGAAGAAGAAAAAGTGATTTGTATGAATATGGATTTGGATATGGATATGGTTTATAAAAATGAAAACTGCACATTTAAGTGTAAGTAAGCAATTCTATCTTATATATTATAAAATAAAATTTTATCAATAATAATATTAAATTTTCTTTTGTTAATTTTAGGCATTAAAGCAATAAAGATTTCAAGACTCTTATACTATTTTCATTTATTTATTTCTCTTTCTTTAAATAAAAAGCTTATTATTCAAATCAGTCTTGTTTTTTATGTGTTTTTTTTATTTTTAATGTATTTACTCGTATAAAGCTAGCCTCCTCATTCACTAAAACTTTGAAATCGGTGTATAACTGTAGTAGTTATAGCGGTAGAAGGAAAGGGAAACTTTAAGTAGTCTTAACCAGCAACCATCCAATGTATATACCCTTCAACACTAA
Organism: Olivierus martensii; assembly: GCA_000484575.1. NCBI lineage: Eukaryota > Metazoa > Arthropoda > Arachnida > Scorpiones > Buthidae > Olivierus > Olivierus martensii. The sequence goes on along the minus strand of AYEL01081916.1, from coordinate 9,127 downwards.
CCACAATAGCTTTATTCCTTTTTTCTAATTGGTATGGTAAACTCTAGCAATCAAAGAAATTGGAATCTGTTTCTGGCAACCAGTTTCACAATGAGATGATAACATTCCCAGACACGTTTTGATGTAAATGTGTTATCAGATGTTTTTAATGGAAATTGACTATCTGTTAGGATGCAAGAATATTTATCAACATTTCTCCTATCAAGTTTGACATATATAGAAATAGCATATATTTTTTCATGATGCTGAAAAGTTTACGATGGAAGAAGACTTCTTCGTTTACTCACTATTGCTGCCTCTATACTTGTAGAGGTTGGAATCATTACAGAATCCGTTCGCAGCCAGCTAGTTAAAAACATTATGGCTTCATAAAATTTAATGAGTTAATAAAAACCATATAAATCACTATTTTCCTGAATGCATCTTGAATGTTCGACAGTAGGGGGAAGTGGGGTAAAACGGGTATTCCTATATCTCCGTGATAATCGCTTCAATTTAGCAGCAAACTCACAATCTACTTCTAAACCACGATTATACCAGTAAGAACTGAATTTGAAATGACGGTGCATGCTAGTTGTTTTGCAAAAATATTTTAAAGTTTTTTGGCTGAAATATTTCGATTTTGTGATTAACATATAGCACTCTGTAGTGCTATATACCCGAAGAATCATTATCGATAAATATAACTTTGTATTCATTAACTTTTAAGAAATATTTTAACATTTTAATCAATATTTCCCCACATCACTGGATACAGATATACTATTTTTATTTTAAACATGCCGTGATGGGACAATATCGGGTATCGAGGTATGGAGCAAAACCGGGTAGTATTCATAACTCAGTGACCGGTATACCCGGGAAAAAATATAAGAAGGCTTTTATATTACATCTTTTTAAATCACAAAAGTCAATGACACAAAAGTGGAAAGCATAAAAGCAAAGGAAAAAAAAAAGAAAAGTGAAAATGAAGTAAGGAAGGTTAAGAAAAGTAAAGAGAAAAACATTAAAAATATAGAATAGTCCTTAGAGGAGGAAGAAAATACCGGTCTTCATATTTTGTAACGAACAATATACAAATCAAAGAAAGGATAGATCCAGTGTGGCACGTATCAAGAGTGGGCCCATGTGACTTGTTCAAAGAAAGAAATAGCCACAAAAGCACCATTTATATGTAGCTTTTGTGACTAAAATATAAAATAGTATTTTTAATTTTTGTAAACAAATATTTTGAAAATGTGAACTGTTATATGTATTCAAATAGTTATTCGGTTTTACCCCTATCATGGAGCAAAACTGGTGTGAGGCCCGCAGGTCCGCACGTAAGACCCGAGGACGATGTTGACAGGCGTTGGCTTAAAATGCGGTTATAAATTGCGTGTGTAAGGATTGGTAATGAGGATCAAGCAAATCGATCAAGACTATGTTCTATTAGAACAACTTCATTTTTATTAAATCGAGAGATTTCCATCATTGTAAGTATAACATATCTTCAACAGAGAGAGAGAGAGAGATATCTGTTTTGTCGATAGTCACTTCCGAAGAGTTTCTTATGGAGTCACGCAAATCACCGTTGTTGTAACTGTCTTTATTGCTTAAATTTTTAAAGTCTTTAGTCCTTGTCAACATACGGACACAATCAGATGGACACTCGAAGGAACACAGACGGAGATCGGGGTCAAGAAACAAACGAAGTGGAGCGTCGGGAACCAGTAGATCCGGCGGTCATTGAACAAGCCCGGTTCTAGGTTGATGTCCCCTCTTTAATAGGGTGATGATAATGTGACTTTTTCTGTCATCTTTCTCCCAGGAAGAGAGAGGATGTTTTTATTTTACAAAACTTCGAGGTGCCAGGTGTCGGTTTCTTCCTTCTAATCCGACACCTGCAAGTAAACATAGCTCTCGATTTATTATTATCGGGGCGAAAGTCAGTGAGATAGTCGAAAGTGCGTCGTGGCATTCCGCCATATTTATTTTAACAGTGTGTCGCTCCCCGTCGGTTAAATTCTTTTTTTACATCTCCTGTTTTCTTTATTTTATCTTAATCTCGACCGGGAAAAATCGAGGTGGGGAGTGACAAGATACAGAGGTCCCACGCTCGATTCTCCACACTGGGTATTTTTTTAAATTCCTCTACCTAAGAAATGCAAACACATTTTCACTTAAAAATTCATAATTCCTGGTATATTAAAAACTATTGAAGCCTAATAACATAATTTAAAAAGCTTTTCTGTTAAATTTTTAAAATATGTGATTTCAAAGATAAGATTCCCTGTTTGCCTCTGCTTCCTCTACTAATTAGTTGTTTAGATAATAAAAAAAAATATCGACTGAATATAAAGCAATTAGATCTGAATGATAATATAGCAAATTAATTGCATATAAACTATTATAGCAACTTTTAACCATTAATTAAACAAATTCTTCTCACATTGATAAATTTCTTTCGGAAATTTATAAAATAATTAGTTAATGTTTAGATTTATACATATTCATATGAAATTCATTTTTATATTATTTGAAGAATAGACGATATTCATGCTTAGAAAATTTTATTACCAAAGTTTAATTCAATACAGAATAGCTAAATAGACAGCATAGTTTCCAAAAGATGTATGTGAAATTAAGTGAAACAAGTTACAATTAATGATTTAAGTATACCGTATCAATCTTTTATGTGTTTGAAGATATCAATATTGGGAGCAACATAATCCTTTTCTTGAACGCAAAAACCCACCCATTCATTGTATTTGTTGGTATCTGGCTTCTGACATTTTAATCCTATCCCACATGTTCCTGCCATATCAAACATTCCTCCACAATCATCTCCTTCTTCCTAATGAAACAAAGAATGATTGAAATTCATTTATAGACTGTTATAATATATATTAAAATTAAAATATCATTTAATTGCAAAGAATTTACTGCTTTGAAATTTATTTACTATAAAAAATAAAACTTACTTTTGCGCAAACTTTGCAACATCTACATGCATTCAATGTTAAACCAGCAGGACAGTCGGAGGCATTTATCTGAGGGCATTTAGTTTTTTCACATGGAACACACAATAGGGCATTCAGACTATGCAAAGATTTTTCAAGATTGTATGATTTATAACATATGAATATATTAATTACATAAATAATAAACTTACCTGCCATGCAAACAAAGTAGAATTAAAAATCGAAACATTTCTTCTCCTTGCAGTCTATTCGATTGTACTTCAACTGATAAAGTTCATTTTGTTAATGTCGAGCAAAATCCTGCGTTTCGATTAATTAAGAACTAAAATCGATAAAACTCACTGATGAAACAAAATTCGCGAGTAATTTAGATATATATGCCATAATTAACTAACAAAAAAATATTGTTGTATCTAATTACGAAGAAATGTTGCCTTCGTAACACTCAATTCCATACTTTGTTCATGATAAATATTTAATGTCAACAACTACAATTTTATTGCTTTTTCCTCGAATCGATGCATTTATTTTTACACATAATTAGTTTTTAATTACTATAATTACTTATTTTTAGTTATTTTTCTTTGGCAAAAAAACTGATGTGAATTTGGCTTCAAAGAAATATTTGTGCTGAATTCTAATTCACCATAAATTTTTAAAATTTGACCCAGATTTAAATAAGTTTTTAATCAGGATTAGACTAAATTTTGCTTTAATGAATATGTTATCCTGAACGTCTTTTCTTCCGAATTTTAAATTAAATTTATTGATAAAAACTGTTAATATCATCATACAATTTTAATTTCAATAAGACGTCATCTTAGCGTGAACTCACACGTACCATAGCAGAACCACATCACGAATCACAAAACTGTGGTCGATTTGTGGATGGTCGTGAATTATATCAATATAGAAAAACTATGAAACAAAATATTTGTCTAACATCACTATGATTGTGTTCTACGTCTTCCATTTTCCATAATTTCCTTAATATTAAATGATAAGATCCTTAATATTATCGAAATGATTCATTAATATTAATGTGGGACCGAAACGGTTGGATATTGATGCGATTAACCTCCGATCGAAGACAGTTAACTATTGAAATCTTACTTTAATGATCGATTTTAAGGATGTTTAAAGAAAACAATAAACGATATTCATGCAGAGATATTTTTATTATGCAAAAAAAAAACAATTCTAACGAATTTTAACATATTGTCAAATCATAAGTTGAATAATACATGTTATAGATAAATTTACTTTATCAAGTATTCAAGAATATGGTTTCTCTTGTTGATTCTATTAAACTCTCCATAGGTTTCAGATTCCTGACGATAATTTTCTTTAAGACAAATGCCAATTTCGCGATGATACAAGTCGTATTGTCGCTTCTCACATTTTAATCCTGTCCCGCATTTTCCTAAAATATTCTAATTTCCGCCATATTCTTCACCTTCTGTCTATGAATAACAGGTTTAATTTAATTGAAAATTTTATTAGAATATGTGAAAATAAAATAATATATTGAACTGTAAAAAATTTAGTATGTTATAAAATTTATTGTTGTAGTAATTAAAACTTACCTTTGCGCACACTTCACAACAATAACATTTATTCATAGTTACACCAGCTCGACAATAACTGACTTTTAGACAAACTGTACCTTCGCAATCACAAATTATCGCATATAGGCTGTGAAATGATAATCGATAGATTATGTAGACTTATACATAATATAAATATTTTAATTTCTTTAATATAAAAAATATTTACCTTAAAAATAAACAAAGTAGAATTAAAAATCGAATCATATCTCTCTCTCTTTGCAATATATTCAGCAATATTCTCGTTAATATACTCGTAGTTTTTACTTATATCTTAACTTTTAAAATGTGATCTACATCCTGTGTCGATGTAGATGAGAATAAACCAACAATTTTTATTGATAAAATCCAAATAGGAAAATAAATTAATTTAAAAAAAACAAACTGTATTAAATATATTCAAATAATTGAAGCATCAACAAAATTTCTTAATTGAAATTAATGGATATGAATAAATTTAATTCTATATTAAATTTACATAATTCGTCTATAAATATTCTCTTTCACTGATATATAAAAAATTTGCATGAGAAAGCAATCTTGAAAAGACCAACATAAATTCTGATTACAAAACTTTTGAAGCTTTTCAGGGAGATCCATGCAAGATTCGCCGATTTCCATCTTTTATTAATTTAGCTGATACTATCATGAATATAAATAGATGCTCAAGTCCTTAATAGATTAATGTCGTACTCATGATATCTGCATCTCAAAGCCTGAAAATGATTATTAATAATTTATTGTTAGCATAAACTTAATTGAAATAATTATTAAATGTAAAATAGGTTAAGGAAACTTATTATGAAAATAATAAATCTCGCTGTTTTACCACAATTTATTTTCGAGGTTATTTAGTAAAAAGCATAATTTTAATAATAGGCAACAACATGATGAAATAAGTTTCGGAATTTCTGCAAAATATTCTTTTTTACGTATTAAATAAATTTATATTTTATTTGCATTTTCCTAATTTATGCCACATTTACTTAACACAACTAGTTAACTATGTGAAAAATTAATGATCTGTTAACTATTTGTCTAAGACAATGCAACTAATCTATTATAAGACAGTGTATAGATATATAGATATGCTTATAATGATTACAATACAGTGAATCGTGGTAAAATGGTCGTATCTATCAATATATAAAATGGCCGATTTGGTGGCATCTGATGGTGCAGAGGTATGCCCTATTCTATATATCTGGGAACTATAATCATTATTAAAGTATTGATAGAGAAAGTAGCAACACTCCGCCATGTTTGTGCAAAGAACAGCTTTGTCGTCTTCTAGTAAAACAACACATTAACATATTTAAGTCATTTATGTGCATTTTTTGAACTTACTGATTTAAAATTTCACGATCACCTATTATTTTTATTATTGTTAATTTCTTATTTTATTTAACTTTATTTATTTATTAATTTTAATGTTCTATGCAAGAAGAGCATTAATATAGCAGAACAATGTTGTAACCATCGTTGCAACATATTAGAACATTATACTATATATTTTACATATTAGAACATTAATATATATGTATAATATATGTAACATATTATTTTAACAGAGCAGTAGCATGTATGTTAAGGTATAGTCATGAATATGTCTAGTAGATCTCACTTCAAATTAGTACAGTCAATGGGGTGAACTTTGGATCACTTTTAGCTTTTTTTCGAAATTTGACCATCTAAATACACTTGAAAAGAATTTATATATGAAAGGTTGGAATTTATATTTATTGAAATTATATCTTTTATATAAATTATAAAGTGAATTTTTATTATTTAGCAATGGCACGCTATTTTATTGTGGTCCAAAGTTACCTTTAGAATTGGATAACTTTGGACCAAGTGTTAAAAATCAATTGTAAATTTGATTTTGCATATTTTGCATATTTTGATTCTATCAAATATGATTATGAGAAAAAAATTGCCTTAGCTACCTGCGTCCAGAAATTTTTTATAATATTAAGTGGGGTACAGTTTTGTTACTATTAAAAAAAAACTGTAATTTCATTATGATAACTTTAATTAATCTATTTTTATTATTAAAAACTTTTTCACAGTATTTTTATCCCTGAAACCATTAATATTCACAGAACAAACTGTGGGACCTGCGGACTGACTGAATGACAGATCAGCCGGATGGCTACGTGTAAAGCTGTGGTTTTCTATTCTGGAAAATCTGCTGGATGGCTGCGTGTTAAAGCTGTGGCTTATCATTCTGGAGGATCCGGGGGTCCAACTCCTCTCGGATGGCTGCGTGGTAAAGCTGTGACTTACCATTCTGGAGGATCCGGGGTCCAACTCCTCCAATTTTTTAGGAGGGATCTGGGTCTGGACCATTGAAACCCATCCTTCAATCTTCCAGTTGACCCACGGACCATTGAAACCCATCCTTCAATCTTCCGGTTGACCCCATCATAGACCATTAAAACCCATCCTTCAATCTTCCGGTTGACCCTATCATGGGTGTTGGTCAGCTGTGATGATGGCGGTTCTATAAGTGGCCGCCGCCAGATAAAAATATTGCATGAGACCTGTGTTATGGCGGCTCTATAAGTGGCTGCCGCCAGATAAAAATATTCCATGAGGATAGTTGAGCTTAACTAACCTAACGGAATGACAGACTTAGGCCTTCACTCTCAAGGACTTATGAGTAAGAATGGCGGCTCTATAAGTGGCTGCCGCCAGATAAAAATATTCCATGAGGATAGTTGGGCTTAACTAACCTAACGGAATGACAGACTTAGGCCTTTACTCTCGAGGACTTATGAGTAAGGATGGAAGAAAAGTAGTTTTCCTGGCGGATATTTCGGCTTAACTAATCTAATGGAATGACAGGCTTAGGCCTTGCGTGTTTATGAGCCTGTGATGATGGCGGCTCTCAATAAATGGCCGCCTCCAGATAAAAATATTCCATGAGGCTAGTTCGGCTTAACTAACCTAACGGAATGTCAGGCTTAGGCCTTGCACGTTCGTAGACTTATGGGTAAGGATGGAAGAACAGTAGTCTTTCCCAATTAAAATGAACTCAAAGACAACGTAAAATATCAAAGATTTATTAAAGAAGGTAGGAGAGAGATTTTACAATTTTTCGGTTTTAGAATGGCACCCATACCAGATTGAGGTCAATAGATTTGGGGATCTCTACCATGACAATACTATTAATAATTTCCGAAAAATCCTGAAAAAGAAAGAAAGGCAATTGACATTGGACAGATTCTTTATCGGAAAATAAACATATAAATGAAAATGCAAGATTATGAATGTATATATTATTGTTATTATATATAAATAAACGTAGTAGGAAATTATATAATTTTTTATTTGTTTTTTTGGATCTCTGGAACGAATTAATCAAATTCCCATAAAAAACCTATGGTAAATCGATGATTGGTTAACGAACATTGTCTTGGAATGGATTATGTTCGTTAACCGATCACCCGCTGTATAAAGAATCCATTAATATAAGAAATCTTATTACATATTACTAAAACTGAAAATTTTTTTTTCAGTTAACTTAAGCAGCATTTAACAAATTAATATTGCTTAAGTATTATACATCTTTACCTAACTAAATTAAAAACTCAAATTTTCAATTGAATATTCTTAAAGTGAATATAAAACGCGGTGTAGTGTAAATAATATGGACAATTAGAAAAAAGATTGCAAACATTAAATTCAAACATAAAATAATTTATCTCTCTCTCATCTGTCACCAAATGAATATTATTCCATTAATTCATATTTATCATCATTATTTTTCCATATTATGTTTTGTGTATCTTCATATAATTTATTAAATCTACTTCTTGACATATATTTTTGTTATTATTTAGTTTAAACACTATTTCATTCATAATTTTTATCTTTAGCCATTCTGGAGTAAAAATTTTTCTTCCATAATTCTTATCACTAATAGTCTTTGTCTATAATTAGTAATCTAATTCTAGCCAGTCAGATGGTGTGATAATTGAATTTTTATTGTATATGTTTAGGTTTATAACAATCCATTATGCTTTAAAGATATGGGAAGAATATAATTAGTGATTTAGAGGTGTATTGATGAATTATTAAGCTACATTTAGACGGTGCAACTTTTCATGCAACTAGGCGCACGAGAAGGCATGCAAGGGCGCATGCCTCAAAATGTGTTGCAAAACTAGGCACAAGAAAGCGCATGTGTTCCCCATCCTAGTTGGGTTACATGTGCAACTGTCTTGCAACATCTTGTTGTTTTAATTATTTTAAAATTTTTTCTCATATTTTTCTTTGATTTATGGATTGGGGTATAGAGAAAACACTTCAATTTATTGAAGATTGTCATTGTGAAGTTATTTTATGGCAATCTTCCCACAGATTATATAAAAACCGGGAAGCATGATGCGATACTATTCACGAATTAGGTAAGAAATATCAAATGGATACGAAATCTATTTTAAATAAAATTAAAGGAAATGGGAAAATTCCATTTATCGTTGAAATCTTTAACAACAACCAGGCATTCTTCTTTATTAGATGGAAGCAGTGCTGGATTAATCTATAAGCAAA
>AYEL01081915.1:0-15613 GCA_000484575.1 Olivierus martensii | reverse complement strand
GTAATAAATAAGAATTAAGATAATGTAAATAAGAAATATTTTATGTATTATATTATTATAGTAAAATATTTTTATAAACAAAATTATTATATGTTTCATATTACCACAAATTACTGCTAAAAATCATAGAAAAAACTTTTAAATAATGGAAAAATTAATAAAAATCACAATTAAACTTTGCTATAATTTAAATTTTAATCATAGCAAAATTTACTACAAGTGAAAAGTTCATTACAGTTTTCCGTTTCCCTAACAATAAATCAACCCCAATACTGAATTGTCCTATACTGTTAATAGGAATGACTATGTCATATTTTGTTTATAGCTACTAGTTTGACATTTACTTATATTAGATTATTATTTTGGTGAATAACTTCTTTTATTTGGACAGAAAAAATTACTCTTCATACTTAAAAATTTCAAATTTTTTCACATAATACCAAAATGAATTATATTGCTTTTATATTTTATAATCTTATTTTTATATAAAGTTAATTTTCATTTATTTTGACTAGCACTCATCTAATATATGAATAGAATATATTAATTGTGCCAAAATAATTCACTGACTTGAAAATAAATGAAATTATACTAGTAGGTTATCCTTTCATCCCGTCCAAAGTTGTCCATAATTCAGACATATTTCAACATGTGCACAAATATCTCTTTATATCAATATATTTATAATACCATGCACACTAGTTTCATAAGATTACTAATATTTAAACAATAAGAATCAACTCTATACAGTTTTTTAGTACATTTTAAACCGTAAATATCTGCAATTTCAAGTTAAATATACCAGTTGAGATACATGGTTCTCAATAGTGTTCTGATGAAGGCTGGTGAAAATTTTGTAAAGTATTTTGGGTCTTAAGCTAATCAACAGATGATAGTAATATAACTATAGTATGTTATAAAAAAATCAGTGAGGATATATCTAATCTGTAAAAAGTACAAACAAAGAAATAATGCATATATACATGGTAGTCCAAAGTTACCCACGATGGTCCAAAGTTCACCCGATTGACTGTACTCTCTAATTTTAATATTATTTTTTAAAAGTATATACTTTAAAGTTTGTAGTGAATGGATTATGCGATTTGTAATTCTACTGCAAGTTTGTTACAATTGTATATTTTTACACATGCACAACATTAAAAATTATAGAAGCTAATGATAGATTTTTGAAGTCTGAAATGCATACTTCATCATGGATATTAGTGTGTCTCAAATATGTCTACATATATATAATTGTGTTATAAAATGTATAATTTATTGATAAATTATTCTTTTTTGTAAAGTAAAATTTAAGTTTAATATGTATACAAAAATCTTTTATTTCATAATAAAAATAATGAACAGAAATAGTCTTTACAGATCCATATGCTTTAAATCAATGAAATAAGTATTTTTGGCTAAAATGGAAATGTTTTATAAAGAATTTTTATTAAGTATATACATAATCAATAATAATTATTCTATATATCCTTTTTAATGCAATTATACATGCCTAAATTACAAAATAAAATTTAAAAACTATAAGAAAATTCATTTAAAAAAACTATGGACAGAAATTTTTATTGACAATACCACTTTGATCAGGGATTCCACCTGAGCAAGATTCTGTCTTTCACGGAATCCGAGATTTTTGTATAATATTTTTAGTCATATTACTAATAGTAAATCTGTTTATAAATCAATCGCGAAAACGGAACCGATAAGTAGTTATATGAAAAAGTATTTATCACAACAAATATCGATACCTGTGCGCGATGCCATCTTGAAAGGGACAATGTCTTGCCCAGTATCGGATACTGTGCGCGACGCCATTTTGAAAGGACAATGTCTTGCGCGACACTTTCAAGATGTAAAATTACACGAATTCGTGTAATAAAAGAGCGATTTCGTTATATGAATTCGCGTTAGAAGAGAACAGATTATAAGGGAGTTTACTATAATACATCTTGAAGGTGTTGCACAAGAATTATATTCAAATTCCTTGGCAAGATCACTTTCAAGATGATGTAACTATACATCTTGATGCAAATATATATTATATATTAATGTATATACAGTGAAACCTGACTAAGTTGGACACATTTTTGGTTCCTTCAAAAGTGTTCAAGTTAGAGAGATGTCCAACATAGAGAGATTCATAAAATCAAAATTTTTTCTAAATTTTCATGTCAATGCAAACCTTTATTCAATTCAAATCGGAAACATTTATTATTTTAAATGAAAATCAGAAATGTCAAATACAAACTACAGTCTATCAATGGTTTCGACATGAGAACTATTTATTTGAAAAGAAGTCTGTATGAAGCCTTTTTTATATTTAATTTACACTTTATCCACACATTTTCAATTTTATTTTTTCTTATACCAAATAGAGTTTCAACAATCTCTGGTTCATTATTAGAAAATACCTATCGTTCAAATTTTTAAATTTTGCTATGATTATAGCTTCTGCCGTCTTTATGTCTTCAGTCTTGTCGTATTTCTAGTCAGTATTTAATGTATAATATATATCATATTATACATTAAATACTAAATAACAGTACTTACTAGCAAAAATAATTTTTATTAAAATGTTATCAGCCTATAAATAAGCTATCATTAGCTTATAATACTGTAATGTTTTTAATAGTCTTAATAGTAGTTTGTGCTGTGATTATTCCTAGATAGTTGTGTTATGTTGCATGACGTGATGGGATTGATTAATGAATATTTTTTTGAATTTTGAATTCTAGAACTTTTGAAAATTTAGAATATATGTTCGAACACATAACCGCATTTTATGTATTCTTTAGAATTTTAGTTTGTAGAGCTTACTGGTGAGGGCTTGATTAAGCTGAAAGTACTTTAATAAATTTTCTGTTTATTGAAGAAGGTGTTGATTTATTACCTGTTTTAAGAGCTGGAAATTATACATGTATATTTGCCATGGAGCAGTGTAGAGAAGTAATGCGTTTATAATGTTTTATTTTTTTATATTTTGAAAATATTCTAATTTTACATTCTCTTATCATATTCAACATTGAACTCCTACTACATAAAAACAAAGAGAAAGGAGCTGAAAGGAGAGAAAGGCTGTTCTCATTGATTTAGCCTTGGAAACAGAAATGAATTGAGAAGAAAGGAGAGTATGGAAAAATTTGAATGTTCCTATCAGAAAAAGTGGGATAGGCCACTAGAGAAGGAGAAAACGCAAACTTCACACTATAGGAGGAACCTTGTTAGTATGAGGTTCGGTGGAACTGAGGGCAATTACGCACAAGTTCTTTGACTGTACCAACGCTTAGGTTAGGTTAGATTAGTTTGGTTAAGCCGCCATATCATCATGGGATATTCTGTATCTAGTGCGGCCACTTATAGAACTCCATCTCAAGCTGGCTAACACCTATGATGGGGTCGACTGATGATTGAAAGAGAGGGGTTCAACAACCGGGCCCAGACTCCTCCTGAAAACTGAAGGGGTGGGATCCGGGTTCAAATCAGGATCCCACGGCCCAATTTTCCGGGTTCTAAACCGGTCCCACACTTTACCCACTCCAACAAGTCGACGACAGCATCTAGGTCTTAATCAGATATTCACTCTTAGTGGCGGGTGAACATTCAAGGTGTATACCACCCCGATTGTCGTATGACTGCGGACGATCAAAAAGGATTCGAGATCTTCCTTGCTTCTTATCCCGATGCAGCGCAGCCGCCGACTATTGCAGGCCACATGGGGACGATATCGACCGACGTCGTGCAATGGCCGGCTCTGGCACATTGCAGTGGAACAATAATGCTCGGGGCAACTTCACGATGTTTTGCGTTCTTCCTAAGGAACAAGTTTACCCCTGTCTGTAGAAGAATCGCATACAGTCCGAGCCAGACCAACTCTGGGATATGCTTCGTTAAGGCATCTATCTCTCCGCCATTCATCCCGTTCGCAAAGTACGCCACCTTGGGATTTGGGACCCTTTTAGAGGACTCGTATTTCACACAGGATATACATCGGGCCGATTCGAACTTTTTGGATCACGAACAGGGTCAAGGAACGGATTGTGTTCGTGAACCGAGGTATCACTGTATAGATTGATATAAGATAATCTGTCCATCCTGAATATGAAATCTTTCAATTAATCACTGGCTTTGCCAGTGATTTAATTGAAAGATTTCATATTCATGATGGACAAGATTGAAGATTTTACAAATTTGAATTGGAAAATTTTATTTGATACTGTGTATTTTTTTAAAATATGGCTATAAGGTTACTAAACTAAAATATACTAACCATAAATATCCATAAATTTTCATTATAATATGAAATTTGACATTGACTTAAAAAAATCTGATTAAGGTAATATAACTGATTCAATACCAAAACTCGCATTACATATTAAAACTTACTCAAACACAAAACTTCCTCAGTTTATTTACAAAACGTAAAGTTTAGAAGAATCTTAATTTGCAATGAATGCGGTTAACATGTGTATTAACGAATATCAATATTTATATCTGATGATTTATTTTATAATATTCTTTGCTATTTTCAATAGATGAGGTCTACTCGACGACTTTATTTGATATTGTTCCACAATTCACTTCGAACGAAGAGGTTAAGCGATCTTGTAAGTGTAATAAATTAATTGACTTCAGTTGTGGTTTTTGTTTGCATCATTTAATTGTATTTACATTTAACTTTCATTAATTGTTTTTCTTTATAAGTAATTACCTAAATAAATTTTAGTAATGATAACATAATTTGAAAATATTAGAATTAAGGTGTTTTTTTCTCCTCTGATAACTGTTCAATACAATATTTTGCAAACGAAGATAACATTTATTACGAAATTATCGGATTAAAATTTTATATTTTGTATAATACTCCAATCCGCTCTGTGAAATATGCATGTAATTTACATTTTGTTACTTTTATTTACAAGAAAAAACACCTTATATGTGCAAAATTCCATTTCACAAATTGAAATTAATATGAGCTTATCTTTTGTTATTTCTATTTATTTATATATAAATTACTATAAGCGAATTCAATCTCATAAATATTTGAATTTGATTCACATACACAAGATTGATATGCATCTCAACCGATGACGTCTAATCAAACTCTCGTTAAAAATATTTTAATTTTCTTAATCGAATTCCAAATTGTAAGATGGTATTATTATATAAAAGGCCACTTTACTTATTCTGTGAAATTTTCGGTTTCATATTCCATTGTATTAATAATTAACACATTATCAGTGTGACGATTTAGATTTCATTCCATTATTGAAAAATAATCAGCACTGATTAGAATGACATATGTCATTTGGAATATAAATTAAATAGATATAATGTAAGACATATAAGTGTCATCTGAACAAATGTTATGTGCAAGCATGCCTATTTTGAGTTATTATATTTCCTTTGTTTGCATGTTTTTCCTTAAAAAAGATGTATTCAACAATAAGAATAACCTCCTAATGAATTTTATTAACTTAAATAAATTTATGATTATCAAGAAGTTGACGGTGAACCGTATTTGCAAATGAGCATAATCTCTCTAGATCAGCGGTTCCAAGCTGTGCTACGCGTGCATCTACGAGTACGCGAAAATAATATTGGTAATGGCGGAAAATATAAGAAAACAGAGTTAAAATAAAAAAGCAAAACCAAATATAGAGTGTAAGTTTATAAAGAAGAATTTATGTGAAAATTGTCACTAACCCGCACAACACTAGTCATATCACGAGATTACGTATGTGTCCTTCCCTCTTCAGCATAACTGTCACTTTGATTAAAAGCGGTCCATCATTATAGTGTTCGACTGTGCTGCCGGATTTCACTCTTGGAAACACTTTGGAGGATCCGGGTTCAATCTCTAGTCCCATCCGTTGAAAATATTTATCATGGGGTCCCAACCTGGCCATCGATTCCTATCTTCTTCAATCCAGCTGACCCTTCCGCAGGGGTGGGCAATCTGTGGAAAGTGAGAGAGAGAGGGGTAATGAAAAGAAGCAATACTCATAAATGGAAACTCAAATCAAGAGGTACGCAAGAGGAAAAACGTTTAGAACCGTTTCTCTAGGTATTAGGATAGGGTAAATATGTTAAGCCGCCATATCCTTGTGGGATATTCTTTATCTGGCGGAGGCTATTAGAGAGCCCATCACAAGCTGACCAGCGCTCATGATGGGGTCAACTGGATGGTTGAAGGATGGAGCTCAATAGGCCGGGTCCGGTCCCCTCCTGAAAATCTGGAGGTGTGGGACCCGGATTTAAACCCGGATCCTTCAGAGTGGTAGGCCAAAACTTTACCACGTGACCATCCGTCCGACCTAGATGATTAGGATAACTGGAGGTGTCATAAACAGCCAAACATTACAATGAAATAACCGACTGTATTAACAGTTGATTTAAAGTAAAATGTTTAATTGTTAAATTGATTTATCCTTTATCAGTTTACAATAAATTGTAAACATTCATTAAATAAACAATATATTGAATAAATTAAAGTTACTGTCTTGTTTCACGCTAACTCTTCTTTGCTGTTCTATTGCTTATCAATTAATAATCAGCTTACTAAACTAAAAATAAACTTTGTAATAATAATTTATAACTATTTTAAAATATGTAAATATTAATATACCAAAAGATATAAAAATAAATTCACTCTGAAAAATTAGATTAGTTCTTTTTAATTTTGAGTTAATCTCTTACAGATACTTTTTATGAAGACTATAAATATAACAGTAGTTATATAAACACTGATTTGGATGGCTATTCCTGTGAAGAAAATATCACAGAATTTAATGAAGAAGAGGTCAACAAAGTCACTATTGAGTCTGAAACTGAAGATTCTGGAAATAGTTAGTATCAATTTATATTATATTTATTTATTACAATTTTTGAATAATTGCATGAATAAAATTATCTATAAAAGAAATAAAATCATAGTGCACCTAAAACAAAAATTAAATTTAACTTTATATTTGTGTAACATAAATTTTTATATAAAAAAATCATGATACCAATTATATTTTGTTTAAGATATTTTGCATTAATTTATACATCAGTAAGATGTTCTAAAATAATCATTTTAGTTGTATTAGATAAAGAAGATCCGGATTACGAAAAGTACCTCATGATGGCCAATCCTAAGAAGGTCAGTTTTCTTTAGTTTTCTGTTATAATTTTATAGTTTGTATCTTTCCTTAAACACAATTTAAAATTTTCTAATTATTAGAATAATTTTATATTCAGCGGTACCTCGGTATATGTCCTTAATTCGTTCCAGATCCTTGGACTTATATCAAACAGAACGTATACTAAACGAATTGTCCCCATAGGAAATAAAGGGAAAATGATTAATCCTTCCATGAAAAAAATCTCTATTATTGGCATATTATACATTGATGGGGTTGTATAAAATAATTTAAACATTGCTTAATAATAAAATACATAAATACAAAAGCAATTAGAGTATATGAAATAAATGAAAATTTATCTTGCTGAGAAAAGTCGAGTGTCTACTAGGAAGGTGATGAGAAAGGAGGAGGAGGAGATATTCTTGTTTGGAAGGAGAATCCGTTTCCAATAAAACTTCAGTAATCTGAAATTCTTGTTTTTTTTTTCCCTTTCTATTTTCTGTTTCTTTTCTTTACTTGGACCTTGTTGAATATCACCAAGTTTGACTTTAGCTAAAAATCTGTCCAAAGAACTTTGCTTCTGCCTTCTTTTCAGGATGTTTCGGAAATATGACTGTCTGGTCATTCCAAACAATGCTATTACAACTTGTTATAATTTTTATATAAGGTATATGTTTTTTAAGAGAACACACAATACACTTATACAACTTCTAGCACACGAATCGGTCGTATTCCAAACAAGGATTGATCGTATTACCAAACAAAATTTTTCGCATCCAAACAGCAGGTACACCAAGTTGGATTTATTCCAAAGCGGACGTACACCGAGGTACCACTATATTCCTAGATAGTTAATCATCATTTATCAATTAACATGTAAAAACATTTAATAAAAGCGTAAGGAATCGTATACTGTAAAATTCTTTTTCGGCAGTTAATATAAATTCACCTAAATTTTGCTAGAAAGAAAAAGTAAAATACGCTAGAAAGAAACAAAAAGTAGAGTAGTTGAATTATTAAAGCAGTAAATTTAAAATGATAAAAACTCTAAAATAAAACAAATTCTGCTTTATGGTAAGCAAAGACCATAAATGTAGTGATGTTTACCTATCAAGAGCTATCGATAATTAAGATTGAATGATTTATCTAAGTTTTACTAGCACAACTTCTCTCCTGTAATTAGGTTGTATAATCCATAACTTGGCAATTGGCTTGAATTTACGAATTTACAACAGATTCTTAATAAGATACTCAAATCAGTAAATTAAATAAGCTCAGCGGCCGGATGGCTGCATAGTAAAGCTTTGGTTTACCACTCTGGAGGATCCGGGTTCAAATCCAGGTACCCACACCTTCAGTTTTTCAGGAAGGGTACGAGGCTGGGACGTTGAACCCCATCCTTTAACCATCCGGTTGATCCTATCATCGGTGTTGGCCAGTCTATGATGGGCTCTATAAGTAACCAAAACCAAATTCTAACCAAATAAGCAGAGAATTGGCATAATTATGCACTTTCTCTTTTTCTTTCTGATGGCTTTCTGTCATGTAAATATATTTTTAGAAAACAACTTATTGTATTTATAAATAATATATTGAAGAGAGAATTTTGCCTTTAGAGATACTTTTTAATAGTTCTGATAATTAAATTCTATTGTTAATATATAGGCCTATATATATATATATATATTTATATTTTAGTACAACATATCAAAGAAAGAGTTAGCACAAATGATTGACGAAGCTTCCGAAATGAAAGAAGTAGGTGTTTTCTCTCTTAAGAAATAAATTCAACTTCAATATTTTATAAAATTTTTATTTCATTATTAAAACAAATTTTATCAGTATTCAAAATATACTGTAGGTAATTCAAAATAATCAAAAAAATATGTTTATTTTGTAACAAGATTTCTTACTGATATTCGTAGTATTTGTAGAAAATGGATTAAAATTTATTACATATGTAGCCATTTTATTATATACGTATTGTCATCTGTAAAATATATATAATAACTCCAGCCAAAACAAGGATATAATAATTATATGAACTTAAAAAGTATTCACTAAATTCGAATATCAGGATCCAACAGTTTAACACTAAAAATTACATATAATCTAATTAGGCAAAGTAATTTCTTTGAATATAAAACGTTGGTTAAGAACTATATAACTTAGAAGATACCAGTAGAATTAAATATAGCATAACATTTGAATTTTAGAGAATTATTTCTTATCATAAAAGAGCATTGTTTGTTAATTTATAAATTAAAATATTTGCTATATAAATTATTAAAATATCTTGTAACAAATATATCTTATGCATTTAATCTCTTATCTGATATCTCAAGATATATCAAAATTTATCAGATATTTCAAAATTTATGAAAAATCATGACATTGCAGAGCACTGAAATTTTAAGAAATTTTTTATTCAAACTACAGAAATGCTTTTACGAATGCTTAAAATGTTGAGATGTTTCTAATGCAGGAGACATTCTATAAGATCTCAAACTAGTTTGAGATGATATAGGGACATGATCTCAAATCAGCTGGTTTGTTAAACAAAATTGTTGATAACAGGCTGTTTGCTGGTTTGTCACTGTCATCTTTTGACAAAACCAGCAAAGCTTGTGCTACTACAAACAAGATGGCGATTATGTCCTATTTATCGTTAGGTTAGTTAAGTGAATTTTGGGATGTATCATTTCGATTAAATGAAAATTAACGTCTGCGACCTAAGATATCAGAATTTTAGTTAATTGATGTTTCTTTAACATCCATAAACATGGAATAACATCTAACGTAAATATAATAAAACTTGTTTTTTACTATGTTCTTATCTACTGATATATTTATATTTGCAATTAATAAATAATTGCATTATTTCTTAATTGCAAGAATGTGCGGAAAAATGATCTTTATGGGATCATTTTAGAAAAGTAGGTGTGAAAATTGATTCTTTGGTACTGGTGTCCAATTTTTACTTTTTCTCTTATTTCGAATGAATAATCCTCGAATTGTTTAAGATATTTCATAGTAAGAAAATTAGTCTTCCAAAATATATAAAAAAAATTAATCCAATAGCAACTTATTTTGAATTTTTCGGGTATCTGCTTAAGTTCGGACCAGTTTCCCCTACTAATATACATTATAACAAATCTGCTATTTATTTTATTGAAAAAAGAGAAATACCAAAACAATTAAAACAAAGAAGATTTATATTATAATTAATATAGTTCAAAGAAACACTAAAATTAACAAAGTTATTAGAATTTAATAAATATTTGCTGCAGTTTTTAACCATATAAAAGAATGTAGAACTAATAGATAAAATCGTTTTTCCATTATAACAATAGCAATCGTTAAAATGAAGATATATAAATATGTTGTTATTACATTTTTGTATGAAAATATTCCTTTTCACTTTATATTCACGAAACATATCGGAAATAGTTTGTTTTTGTGATTTTAATCTATTATTGCAAAATATGTATAATTATTTATTAATATAAAATAATATGGTATTAATTTGATAACATGCCATTATTTTTCTCATGAATGACAGGAAGAAATAAGGGAACAATTTAAAGAATGAATGAAACACCTAAATCGATATTTGGAAAAAAGTGTACGTGAAGTTAAGCTCAAAGAGAAAAGAGAAGCCAAACTAAAAAGAAAGCAATTGAAAAGAAAACTTAAGGGCTTCTTCCAGAAGAAAAAGAAAAATCCAAAGCGTGTTCCCATAACTATCCTCCCAAGGAAGGTAAAGCTGAAGAGGAAATTTAGAAAATATCTAGAGAAGAAACTCATTCCTGCAATAAATTAGAGGTGAACACAAACACGGTAATAGAGGAATACGGTTTTTCAGAAGTATTAAACGTTCCATCAGAGAAAGAAAAATGGATAGAGAAATGCATGCTATAGAAAACAGAATTCTATTAGAAAGAAAATTAGCTATGCAAAATTATTCAAATATTTCACAAGATCGTATTTTTCCATCCACTTCACAAGAAGTATATTTACAAAGAAACTTTGATTGTAATGCTTTTGATATATATGATTATAATAAGACTTTTAGAGATTCAAATGATGAAAAATCTTTATATCATAATAAGCATGTAATGAATAATTTTGAAGAATGTTTATTTGAGGATAGTCTGGCAGAGTCTGCTGGTGACGAATTTTCATATATGAACAATGATGAATGTATATTTGATAAATATATCACAATGCCAAATCCTGAAATCGATAAAGAATTCGAGGAGATGGCCAAAATGATTGATAATGCTTGCAATATAAAGCAAGAGTTAAAAGAAGAAGGTGAAGATAATAAGAAGCAATTGGATGGAGATTTGGAAGAAAAAAATCACTTGTTCCAAGTCTGAAAAGAACAAACCGTGTAAATGTAGAAGGAGACAAATACTTAAACGTGTTAAGAGCATCTTCCGAATGAAGAAGAAAAATGATTTTTATGGATAATGGATATGGTTCATATAAATGAAAAACTGCACTTTTAAGTGTAAGTACTCATAAGCAATTCAATTTTATATATTATAATATAAAATTTTATCAATAATTAATTAAATATTGTTTTGTTAATTTTAGGCATTAAAGCAATAAAGATTTCAAGATTTATAAACTATTTTCATTTATTTATTTCTCTTTCTTTAAATAAAAGTTTATTATTCAAATCAGTCTTATTTTTAATGTGTTCTTTTTATTTTTAATGTGTTTTACTCGTATAAAAGCTAGCGTCCTCATTTAATCCAAAAACATTCAATAAAACTTTGAAATCGGTGTATAACTGTAGTAGTAATAGTGGTAGAAGGAAAGGGAGGTTTAAGTAGCTTAAGCAACAACCATCCAATATATTATTGTATACCCTTCAACACTAACCACATTAGCATTATTCCTGTTTTGTTATTGGTATAGTAAACCCTAGCAATCAAAGAAATTTGTCCCTCTTTCTGCAGTCAGTTCCATAATGAGATGATGACATTCGCAGACACGTTTTGATGTAAATATAAGTGTTATCAGATGTTTTCAATGCAAATTGACTATCTGATAGGATGCAAAAATATTTATCAACATATCCCCTATCACGATTGACACAGAGATAGCATTGATTTTTCATGATGGTGAAAAAGTATACGATGAAAGAAGACTTCTTCGTTTACTCACTGTTGCTGCCTCAATACTTGTGAAGGTTTGGAATCAAGCTATAAATGGTATGGCCTCAAAATCTTTACTCCTTTAATAAAACCATATAAATCACTATTTTCCTGAATGCATCTTGAATGATCGACAGTAGGGGGTGGTGGGGTAAAACCGGGAACACCTGTATCTCTGTGATAATAGCTTCAATTTAGCAACAAACTCACAATCTACTAAACCACGATTATGCCAATAGGAACTGAATTAGAGATGACGGTGATGCTAGTTGTTTTGCAAAAATGTTTTAAAGTTTTTGGGCTGAAATATTTCGATTTTGTGATTAACATATAGCACTCTGTAGTGATATATAGCCGAAGAATGATTATCGATAAATATAACGTTGTATTTATTAACTTTTAAGAAATATTTTAACATATTAATCAATATTTCACCGTATCACTGGATATAAATATACTATTTTTATTAAAACATGTTGTGATGGGAGAATACCGGTATCGAGGTATGGAACAAAACCGGGTAGTAATCATACCTCAGTGCCCGGTATACCAAGAAAAAAAGATAAGAAGGCTTCTATATTAAATCTTTTTAAACCACAAAACTCAATGACACAAAAGAGGAAAGCATAAAAGCAAAGGGAAAAAAAGAAAAAAGAAAATGAAGTAAGGAAGGTTAAGAAAAGTAAAGAAAAACACATTTAAAGTACAGAATCGTTCTTAGAGGATGAAGAAAATACTGAAGTCTTCATATTTTGTAACGAACAGTACACGTATTACATATCAAAAAAAGGATAGATCCACTGTCGCACGTATCAAGGGTGGGCGCATATGTGACTTGTTAAAATAAAGAAATAGACACAAAAGCTCCATTTATATGTAGCTTTTTTGGCTAAAATAAAAAATAGTGTTTTTAATTTTTGTAAATAAATGTTTTGAAAATGTGAACTGTTACATGTATTCAAATAGGTACCCGGTTTTCCCCAACCATGGAGCAAAACTGGGTATTTTTTTTAAATTCCCTGTACCTAAGAAATGCAAACATATTTTGACATAAAAATACATAATTCCTGTTAGATTAAAAGCTATTGAAGCCTAATAATATAATTTAAAAAATTTTTGCTGTTCAAATTTAAAACAAAATGTGATTTCAAAGATAAGGTACCCGGTTTGTCTCAACTTCCTCTACTAATTAGTTGTTTAGATAATAAGAATAAATATCGAATGAATTTAAAGCAATTAGACCTGAATGATAATATAGCAAATTAATTGCATATAAACTATTAGAGCAACTTTTAACCATTAATCCTTTTAATTCTTCTCTTATTGATAATTTGCTTTCGGGAATTCATAAAATAATTACTTAATGGTTAAATTTAAACATTTCGTATGAAATTCGTTTATATATTATTTGAAGAATAGACAATATTCATGCTTAGAAAATTTTATTATCAAAGTTTAATTCAATACAGAACAGTTAAATAGACAGCATAGTTTCAAAAAGATGTATGTAAAATTGAGAGAAACAAGTTACAATTAATTATTGAAATATATTGTATCAATCTTTTATGTGCTTGAAAGTATCAATATTGGGAGCAACATAATCCTTTTCTTGAACGCAAAAACCTTTGAGCGATAGCCATTCATAGTAATCGTTGGTGTCTGGCTTCTGACATATTAATCCTATCCCACATTTTCCTTTAGTATTAAAATTTCCACCACATTCTTCTCCTTCTGCCTAATGAGACAAAATCTTATTGAAAATAAAAAAAAAAAAATCTTAATGAAACAAAGTCTTATTGAGTAAATTTTTATATATTAAAAATAAAATATCATTTAATTACAAATCATTTAAAGCTCTGAAATTTATTTGCTATACAAGTAAAACTTACTTCTGCGCAAACTTCGCAACAGCCACATGCATCGGAAGTTACTCCAGCTCGACAGTCGGAGGGATTAATATCATGGCAATATCGACAAACACAACTTACTTGTTAGACTATTCAGACTACAGAAAGATTTTTCATAGGTTACATAACTTATAATCAACGAATATATCAATTACATAAATTATAAATTTACCTGCCAAACAAACAAAGTAGAATTAAAAACCGAAACATTTCTTCTCCTTGCAATCTATTCGACTGTATTTCAACTGATTAAGTTGATTTTCTTAATGTTGAGCAACATCCTGTGTCGATCTTATGAGGAAATTAATTAAGAACTAATATCCGATAAAATTCAGTAAACAAATAAAATTCGCGATTAATTTAAAAACAAAAAATATGCATCAATTAGTGTTATGAACAAATGCGGTTTTCGTGACACTCAAATAATTCCATACATTATTGGTGATAAATATTTAATGTCACATTCAATTTTATCGATTATTTCTCGTATCCATACATCCATTTTTTATTTGTAATTCGTTATTAATATTAGCTTACTTTTAGCTATTTTTATTCGGATACAAACTGATGCGAACATGGCTCCAAAGAAAAATTAATGCAAAACTCTAATTCAACATAAATTTTTAATATTTGTTCACGATTAAAATTTAAATAAGTCTTTTTATCAAGATTAGATTCAATTTTTATATAATTAATTGTGAGGTCCCAGACTCTCTAAATAATACTCTTTTGACTTAATTTAAAGGTTATGAAATAATTGTGCTAAAATTGAAAAAATCATTAATTAATTAATCAAATCATTATGACTAACAAGGAACTTCAAACGAAGAACGTTAGTTCCTTGTCAAAACCGTGGGAAAGTTCCTTCTCGCGAAAGAGCATAAATACCGACATTCTTGTCAGAGGATTCGGAAGAGTTAGAGATTAGGATACAATTGCATACATTGCAAAATCCTGCAAAAATGGTACTGATGGATAGGGGGTCAAGATACACAAAATATCTCTAATGATCTAGGGGTCAAATGTCAAAAGTTAACGAGATATACATGCGTTTAGATGGCATAAATAGCGTTTATTGACCACAGGAACAGGAGACATCGCGCTGCACATCGCAGCAAGACGAAGCACTGTATCAAAACTTATACACTGTGAAATTTTCAGCTCCTATATCTCGTTAACCGTTGACCTTTGATCTCTAGTTCATTAGGGATATTTTGTGAATCCTGATCCCCCTCTCGATTGGTATCACTTTTACTGGGTATTGCAATGTGTGCAATTGTACCGAGATTAGTCAGAGAGAAGATAGAAAAGAAGAAAAACAGTTTTTCAGAAGTTAACAAAAAAATTCATATAAAAATAACGACGGTAATGCAACTCGTACCGTTAGGAGTGGCTG